>SKCR01041620.1:0-93759 GCA_019454045.1 Zanthoxylum bungeanum
GAGCGCTTAATTGTTCAAGTCCCGAATCTAACTCTTAAAAGATATATTCATCTGCTTCTCGTAAGAAGGAGTGAATTCCATATCTATGTAAAACGTTCCCAGCTACATACCAAATCATATCCCCAAATATATAGTTATTGGCTGGGAATGCAACACCAACCTCACCATAGCAAATCAAAGGACATAACCTGTCATGTAGGAGTTCGTAGTACACTCAGGATTAAGATCGAATCCATATATGACCATCTATTAGATAAAATGAATTTCTTCGATTAACGGATATTAAAAGAAATTCGTATTTATCTGAGTCCAGTCCTATATGATCTTATCATACAAGGTGCCTTCATTCCCATGTCACTACATGAACGATCCCGGATCAAGGTCGTCATACAAGTATAGAAAGGACCGCAGCTATAGATATACCACAAACAAAGTACCATCTTTTTGCTCTCTATGGACTATTTAGATTACTAACTTTAGACTTAAATCCTCTTGTGCATCAAACATACACTAAGTCTGAAGGTACAATAGTAATCAAGGTAAACAAGACAATTGGACAATATGCGATATAAATCAAACAACTTTGATAAAAAGAATAATGCATTTATTATTATTACAATAATCAATTCCATTTACAATACATGAAGCTCTAGACATAAATCCCAACAATCTCCCACTTGTACTAGAGCAAATGGGACATGTCATGTAATCCTAAACCATTTAGGTGACCTTCAAATACTTTAGCCGATAAGGTTTTTGTAAACAGATCAGCCAGGTTTTCTGCGGATGGAATATGCGTGACAACGACATCTCCTCTCTGCACTATCTCCCTGATGAGGTGTTATTTCCTCTCAATATGCTAACCCCTCTTGTGGCTTCTTGGTTCTTTGGAGTTCGCCACTTCGCCACTGATTATCATTATCACATAAAGTGTGAGTAGTTTATCCATATCTGGAACAACTTCCAGATCTGCCAAGAACTTACGGAGCCAGACTGCTTCCTTAGCTGCTTCACAAGCTGCTACATATTCAGCCTCCATAGTGGAGTCAGCAATACAAGATTGCTTAATGCTCCTCCATACTATAGCCCCACCACCTAGGGTGAACACTGATCCAGATGTTGATTTCCTAGAATCGACATCCGTCTGAAAATCAGAGTCAGTATATCCTCTCAAAATCATATCCTGACTTGTATATACTAGCATATATATAACTTCTCTCTTCTCCGAAGATACTTGAGAATATGTTTCACCGCTACCCAATGATCTAATCCTGGGTTGAAACAACTAGATACTACTGACTACCACTGCAAAACTATGTCCAGTCTCTCGTGCATAACATAGCATACATAAGACTTCCAACTGCAGAAGCATATGGTATATGTCTCATCTCCTCAATTCATTGAGGTGTCTTAGGAGACTGTTCCTTAGACAAATGAATCCCATGTCTGAAAGGTAAATTACCTTTCTTGGAAATTCTGCATACCAAATCGTACAAGAATCTTGTCGATATAGGTTGCTTGAGACATTGCTAACAGTCGTTTCTTGCGATCCCGAATGATCTAAATCCCAAGTACATAACTTGAGTCTCCCAAATCTTTCATTTGGAATTGGTTAGCTAGCCAGATTTTCACGTCTGATATTATCTTTACATCATTCACAATGAGTAAAATATCATCAACGTATAACACAAGGAAAACCACATTCCCATCAATGATGCGCTTGTAGACACAAGGCTCATCAATGTTCTGCTCAAAGTTATAAGACTTGATCGTAGTATCAAACCTTATGTTCCAAGATCTAGATGCTTGCTTAAGTCCATAAATGGACCTTTGCAACTTGCAAACTTTTTGCTCTTGACCGTGGGTAATGAACCCTTCTGGTTGTACCATATAGATACTCTCATCAAGATTACCATTCAAGAATGCAGTTTTTGACATCCATTTGCCAAATCTCATAGTTCATATATACGGCAATGGAAAGAAGAATCCTGATGGATTTAAGCATGGCTACTGGCGAGAAAGTTTCTTAATAGTCAACTCCCTCTTTTTGGGTATAACCCTTTGCCACTAGCCTAGCCTTGAAAGTCTGTACTTTCCCATCTATTCCTCTTTTTCTCTTGTAGATCCATTTACAACCTATGGGTTTTACTCCATTAGGTTGGTCTACAAGTTCCCAGACCGAGTTAGAATACATGACTCCATCTCAAGGTTCATGGCTTTGAGCCATTCTTCTTTATCAGTATCATCCATTGCACTACGATAGGTCAATGGATCATCTATACCATCACAAGATGCAACAACTTTACCTCACCATTTCCTAGATAACGTTCAGGTTGTCTTACAACCCTCCCACTACGCCTAGGTGGTATGGTATCCTGATAAACTTTATCTGACTTTCAGATGTATGAGGTGTTATGTCTTTGTCAACATTTGATAATGATGTACTGGTCGTACCAGCAAGTAACTCCTCAAGTAACACTTTACTTCGAGGTTTGAACTCTCTCATATAGTCCTCCTCAAGAAATATAGCATTTGTCGACACAGATACTTTATTATCTTCTGGACTATAAAAGAATCCACCCATAGTTTCCTTAGGATAGCCTATAAATAGGCACACCTGTGAACATGGTTCCAACTTAGTAGTCTTGTTCTTTAGCACATGTGCTGGACACCCCCATATGCGGAAATGTCGCAAACTAGCTTTACGACCATTCCACAACTCTAAGGGAGTCTTAGAAACAGACTTAGAAGGAACTGCATTCAGGATATACATTGTAGTTTGCAATGCATACCCCCCAGAATGAACTAGGTAGATTGCTATAACTAAACATTGATCTTATCATGTCTAGTAGGGTTCAATTTCTCCTTTCTGCAACACCATTTTGTTGTGGTGTTCCAGGTGCTGTGAGCTGTGAAACAATTCCATGCTCGACTAATAATTCCTCAAAATCTCTATCAAGGTATTCTCCTCCACGATCTGATCGTAGAATTTTGATGCTTTTACCTAATTGGTTCTCAACCTCAGCACGATACTCTTTGAACTTTTCAAATGTATCTGACTTGTGCTGCATTAGGTAAACATACCCATATCTGGAATAATCATTAATGAAAGTGACGAAAGTATTCAAAACCACCTCGGGCTTTTACATATCGGTCTGCAAACATCCGAATGTATTAGCTCAAGAGTTTCTTTGGCTCTTATCCATTTTCCTGTAAAAGGTCTCTTGGTCATTTTGCCTTCTGGACATGATTCGCAGACAGGTAAAGTGCCAAGTTTTAACTGATTTAAAACTCCGTTCTTAATTAGTCTATCTATCCGGTCAAGGTTAATATGACCAAGTCTAAGGTGCCATAAATAGGTATCGTCATGAGAAATCTTTTTCCGTTTAGTTTTCAATCTTTCAATCTTAAACATTTCAGTATTAAGCAGTGATTCATGCATTAACGGCCTTAATACATATAGATTATTTTCGGAGTTTCCCGTGCATATATTTAATCCATTTCTACTAATAATAACTGACTTATTATTAAATGAAACAGAAAAACCACATTCCATAAGTTTTTTTTACAGAAATCAAATTCCTGCGAAAACCAGGAATATATAGCACACCATTTAAACATAAATAACTATTATTAAAGTTTAACTTGGAATCTCCCACTGCTTTTGCTGAAACATCATCCCCTGTCCCAACTCTCATGGTGAAGCTACCTTCAGAAAGGTCCCTCCATGAGTCAAGTAGCTATAAAGAACAACAAACATGGTTAGTGGCACCAGAATCAACAATCCAAGCGAATTTATTATCCTCCACTAAAAGAGACTCAATGACAAGTAAATCATATTTACCTGTGTTTTTCTTCTCTTTAAGCTCGGTAAGGTATTTCGGACAATTCGTTTTCCAATGCCCTTGTTCACAATGGAAACATTTTCCTTTGGCATTAGTTCCTTTGGAGCTTTTGTTGTTCTTATTTTTTATAGGTTTTTCCTTTGCCTTCCAATTGCCTTTCTTCTTCTTCTTTGCAGATTTAGAATATTCGGCAACATTTGCCTCGGCATTTGGCCTACGAGGACCATTCATAACGGACTCGTAATTGGTGAGCTCATTTAGCAGTTCAGTCAACGTAAAAGTCAATTTATTCATAGAACAATTGCTTTTAAACTGCAGGAAACTCTTCGGAATGGTTTCCATGATCATTGTCACTTGGCTTTGCACATTGATACGTGCACCATGAGTTTAAGCCATATTAAGATGAGCCATCATCCTTAACTCATGGTCTCGGACTGATGTGCCTTCTTTCATTCCAGCGGTCAATACAGAGGCAATTGCCTCATGTTGTTTGCCGTCTGAAGGTTGCCCAAACATGTTCTATAATGACTGCATAATCATTGATGATGTCGCCATAGGCTCATGCTGTGCAGCAAGAACCTTAGACATGGATGCTATCAAATAGCTATGGGCTTTCTCATTAGCTTTAATCCAATTATTATAGGCATTATGTGCAGCTCTACCAGCATTAGGTGCTGGCTCAGGAGGACATTCCTCCATTAGGACAAATTTAAGGTCGTCACAGACCAAGATAGCATTCATGTCACTTTTCCATTTAACATAATTATCCCATGTTAATTTTTCTTGTTGTTTGATAATGGAGATTATTGCAGATGCCATGGCTGGAAAAATAATAAACGCACATTCAATATTCATTCGTCGCATATTAAAATTGTCAAACATTTAGGCATAAAATTAAACATGATGCATGATCAATGTATAATGAATTAGAAACCTAAAAGAATTACTATGCCACGATTATCTATCATCCCACAATATATAAGTGCCGCCGTAGGGTAGGTCAAGTATTCGCATGATAGATGAGACATTCTCAATTGAATTATATATCTGAAATAACTCTTATTCCTATATTATCAACTACCGTTATTTTGATCAAGGAAGCTTTGATTAACAACTTAACCATTCCTTTGTGAGTGTGACCCATTATTTCGGAACCCTTGGACTTAACTAGTGAAGTGCCGCCGTAGGGTAGGTCAAATCACCAAATACATCTAGAGTCCCTATCCTTTCGGAATCCAAACTTGATATTGACCCAATAAGGACACCATCCGTAGGGGGACAAAAGCAAAGCCGTCTCGAGGTGAATATTGAATCTCACGTTTCTGGATAACAATGGAGATCGCGGGATATATATGGTATATCCCTCTCCCACTCACTATTTTTGAAGTTTAAGGTTTCTATCTCACTAGTTTCTAATGTATTAAGATTATGCTCGGCTAAAACATATCTTTATTAATACTAGTGGATTATTAGTGATCTAACCAATTTTAACACTTAAAATTTTATTCACTAATACTTATTAGTCTATACTAATCATTAACTTAATTAAACTAATTTAATCAAGTTTGCTTTAGTGATCTAATTAATTTTAACAATTAAAATATTAGTTCACTTATAGGTTTTAAAATTTTAGAATTCAACTAATAGACTATATGTCATTAAACCATTTAATAGATAATAGTACGTTATTTACTCCAAAGGTACGTGGAATTGTATCCCGAGTGCAAACCAAATTACCGTCCATTAGGAAGCGGCTATGGAATTTATATCCGGGTTTCCATCTAATATACCAAGGAAAATAATGTACTCATAATGTCCATTTGTTCTTAAACTTGAATTCTTAATTTTTAGACCTTTAAACAAATTAATCTTATTAATTCGTTTACATGCATCTTATATTCTAATTTAACTTTTAAATTTACATAAAATCATATTTTATAACTTGAATATCATGCATGTCTACATGTTATGGCATGTGAAAATGCAAGAGTAGGCACCATAGGCTATATGGCATGTTAATAAACAATTTAAAACATATATATGCCCAGGTCTGGGCTGAAAACGTTCGCGTAGCGTTCTCTAGGAGTTTGAATGTTTTCCAGGCAGTAGCAAAACGTTTGAGTTTCGTTTGACTGGAGTTCGAACTAAATCGGTCTGGTGTAAAAACACTAAAACTTCATTTACTCCGTTCGGGAGCTTCCGGAGTCCTTTTTGGTCCCCCTTTTTTTTCTACGGACTCGTAATGGAATGAAGTTTCACATACATATAAAAATTGCGTTACCCGGACACTTATTTTTTTAAAAAAAAAATACTAATCTAATTAGTACAATAAATCCAAGGCATCATTTGGTCTTCAAATCTTGCTCCATAATATGTTGTTGAGTTCTTCGCGGAATAGGTTCGTAATGAGTCCTTTGTGGCATCGGCTCCTCCAAGTTAAATATTGAGTTCCAAAATGGACTTATTACAAAAGAAATGAACTTACAACACTTGAAAGAATATGACCTTATGGTCTTACATTTCCAATACTAAAAATAAGAGCCGGAAAAATTAACGATCAACGCAATACATTCATCACATGAATCAAAGTAAACATTCATCACATGAACATTAAAAACCATTCATCTCATGAATCTAATTATGCCTACTCATCACAACATGCATATTAATAATTTATATCTAATATAAATTATTAAAACTTAAACTTAAAAGAGAAAGGGTTAAGAAAACTTTTCAACCTGTCTCTGATACCAATTGTAGGAAACGACTTTCCTTAGCGCGGCGGAAGTTGCTTGTGGTGGCACCAGGTCCGGTATGGATCTTCAAAATTTTCTTTGCCTTCTCCCTTTGTTGTATTAGCCAAGATCAATCCTTTAGTGTCCAACACTTAGATCAACCACTCGATCTTCCGAACTATGACTCGAAACCAACAAACCGAAGTGTGGGCTTCACTCACAAAGATTAAACCTCTAAACTATTTAGAGATTTAGGATGTCACAATGGTGTTTGGCTTTTGGAATTTCAAATACTCTCACAACACTTGTGAATATTTGAAGTTCTTCTCTCTTTTCTCTCAAATTTTTCTCACAACAATTTTGTGAATGAATGCAAAGTGTTAACCTTAGGAAGTGAGAGAAATGGTAGAGATTATATTCTCTTACACAAGCCAACTAACCTTGTCATTAAGCATCTAATGCTTTCTTGCAATGGCCAACACAAAAATGTGAATGCCATACCAAAGCATAAGAAATGTTAAGTTAAAGAAAATGGCTTTGTCATTAAGCATTCAATGCTTTCTTTCAATGGAAAACACATAAATGTGGAGGCCATACCAAAGCATAAAATGCATTAGCTAATGACAAATCTATTAGGTGTATCCAAGCCACCTAATAGACATAATTGCTTGGATGACATGGTAAGCCATATGGCTTTGTCTCCAATGGTAAATAAAAATCATATATTAATAATGATTTATTTACCTTCAATTATATTGTAGTAATTATCTCATAATCACTACTTGATTATCTCATAATCAAGACTTGATTATCTCATAATCAAAGAATTCTAGAAAATATTAAGTTAAACTAATTTAACATAGTTTTCATTTGTGACAATAAATATTATTAATCTTATTAATAATATATAAATAAATATAATGTGAGCATATAACTAGACAATCTAGTTATATTAGGTTTGCTACAGTTAATCGAGCTATCACGGGGACCAAATGGACCTATAGTTCCGAGCTCCAATAATTCCGAAATATTAATTAAACTCTTTAATCAAATATTTCGAATTATTAACTCCCCGTTATATCCACTAAAAACTCGAAGTTGAACTCCCGTTACCGTATATGGATTAAATAAATAAATTTTCGGTGTCCATCGATCGATATAGTTACATATGGATTAGCCCTTCACGAAATCTCATAAATAGAGAGCCGGGTCATAAGTCCGTTAAAACCCCTCTAAATATTTTATCTCTTAAGCACCATTAATTCTATAATGAACAATTAATTCATAACAATTATGAATATAAAATATTTTCTATTCGTAATAGAAAAGTTGAGCGCTCAAATTGCTCAAGTCCTGAATCAACTCTTAAAAGAGATATTCATCTGCTTCTCGTAAGATGGATTGAATTCCATATCTATGTAAAACGTTCCCAGCTACATACCAAATCATATCCCCAAAATACGTAGTTATTGGCTGGGAATGCAACACCAACCTCACCATAATAAATCAAAGGACATAACCTGTCATGCAGGAGTTCGTAGTACACTCAGGATTAAGATCAAATCCATATATGACCATCTATTAGATAAAATGAATTTCTTCGATTAACGGATATTAAAAGAAATTCGTATTTATCTGAGTCCAGTCCTATATGATCTTATCATACAAGGTGCCTTCTTCCCATGTCACTACATGAACGATCCCGGATCAAGGTCGTCATACAAGTATAGAATGGACCGCAACTATAGATATACCACAAACAAAGTACCCTCTTTGTTTGCTCTCTATGGACTATTTAGATTACTAACTTTAGACTTAAATCCTCTTGTGCATCAAACATACACTAAGTCTGAAGGTACAATAGTAATCAAGGTAAACAAGATAATTGGACAATATGCGATATAAATCAAACAACTTTGATAAAAAGAATAATGCATTTATTATTATTACAATAATCAATTCCATTTACAATACATGAAGCTCTAGGACATAAATCCCAACAAAAATTTCCTAAATATAATATTGATTTATATGATGTATTATGATAAAACATGTCTTTAATATGTGACCTTTAAAAAAAATACCAAATGAATGATTATATCATTTAGAAGGAAATGATATAACCTTTGAGTTGGAATGGTAAATTGAAGAGTTATGATCCTTATAAGGATTGCATCCTTAAGCCGTAGGGTACCTCTACAATGATAACTTTCCATGTCTATAAATAGGGTATTGGGTTCTCATTTTTTTAATTCAATTCATTCTTCCATTAATTCTTTTACAAGTCTTAGGCGTATTAGAAAGTCTAAGATCTTCATATTTGAGAGAGTTTCCACCATTGTCTTAGTTCAAGTTCTTGAAGAATGAGTGCTCATTTAGCAAGAATCAACCAAGTATCCTCGGAGCCACAAGAGATCCGTAGAGCACTGAGACGAGGCTAATAAGTTCTTAAAGACATAGTTTTTTCTCGACTTGGTTTTAGTTCATCATCTTCTACATAATACATTTCCAGTTTTTTCTAACTTTTTGAGTTTGTGTTCCATTTCATGTTTTGCATGATTTCTATTAATGATTTGATTGAATAATGCAAGTAAAAAGTGATAATAACACATCCCGCCCAAAAATCTAAAGAACTTATTAACTTACATGTGTTGTTGACTCTGATTTTTACATGTCTTATTATTCTTTTCTTTGGAAAATGTATTATGTGAATGAAAAATACATAAAGGCGTTAGAACGCCTAACGAACGCATAAGAAAAATTTTGTATTTCATATTTTCGTTTGAACGTTGTGACGAACATCACATGAACGTAAAATCTCTAAAAATGTTCGTTCGAACGCGTTATCAAATGCCACACGAATGTGAACTCTCTGAAAAGAGTCATTCGAACAGTTGAACGAATGTGACACTAATGCAAGTCACATCTGATAAATTTTTAGATTTGAATAAAATTTGGTAATATGGACATAAGTTGAATATATACATAGTGTACTATTAACTTAGTAAAATCATATACTGAACTTTTGCAAACTTGATAGTATATGTTTTAATAATATTAGGGTGTTCAATTATCACATGCATACTCCTAGTTGATTATGTGATGAAGTTGAGATTATTTAATCTGGTTTATTAATTGTTTGTTGCATACTTGGTTAAAGTTAAAAATGTAGTTATACACAAGTAATTCCATCCAAGCTTGACTGAATTTATATATATAAACATGTACTTAAAAATTATTATACTTCTGGCTGAGATTTAAAGTTTACCAATAAAGATTGAATGCCTAAGATTTTCTATTGAGAAAATGATTAATGAAATTTTATCACCAATACGATAAGAGCTTAAGTGTGCAGGGATTTAAGTGGTTACAATTGACCCCCCTCGTCCTCTAGAAATTTTCCTTTGTTCACCTATCATGAGAAATTTTAGTCACAAATTCAAGGACTTATGTTATTTGGTACTACTGTCCAAAATAATAACAAGTGAACTCTTAGTGTAATATATAAACATGATCATACGGTTGATCTTTTTGTGATTTTTCTTTTGTAGACTTATTGGTTATTGTTTTATTTCCAGTTATATATGGTTAGTAGAAATATCACAGTACCGACCACTCATGAAGAAAATCCGGATAAGTTAGGTGGAACAAACTTCAAACAGTGGCAGAGTAAAATGTTGTTCCACCTGACAACACTGTAGTTGGCTAAGTATCTCAAGGAAGCTCCTCTGGGTCCTGTAGAGGGATAAATAGAAACAACTAAGCAACTTCGAGTTGAGGTATGGTCGCAAGGTTATTTCTTGTGCAAGAACTACTTCTTGAGAGGACTTTACAATACCTTATATAATGTGTACCAAGGTATGACTTCTGTGAAGGTTCTCTGGGAATATCTTGAGAAGAAATACTAAACAGAGGATTCCAGACAAAAGAAATTTATCGTAGGTAGTTTCCCGGACTACAAAATGGTAGATTAAAGGACGGTAATGTCTCAGTTGGGTGAACTACAATTGACCATTCACGAAATATTAGATGAGGGAATGAAACTTTGTGAGACATTTCATGCCACAATTATTGAGAAGTTATCTCCGTCATGGAAGAACTTAAGGAGTTATCTGAAACACAAGAAGAAACATATGAGTCTTGAAGACTTATGAGTTTGGTTGCGAAATCGAAGAGGACAACATGAAGTTCGAGAAGGCCAACATCATCGAGAGTGCAAAGTGTAGCAAAAAGAGAACAATGGAGCTGATTCTTCCCACGAAAATAAGATCAAGGGGAAATACTACATCTGTGGGAAAAATGGTCACATGGCAAAGGACTGCAGAAACAAGAAGTCTCAAGACAAAAACAACAAAAAGAAAAATGAGGCTCATGTTACTGAAGATGAGCTATTAACTGATGAGATCTTAGAGTTGAACTTCTTAACAGTTGTAACTGAAGCCAACAAGGTTGGGAATCCAAGAGAATGAAAGGTAGACACAGGAAGTACTCGTCATATTTGTGCTGACGGTAAAATATTTTCCTCATATCAGAAGGTTGATGGTGCCGATCATCTGACAATGGGAAACTCATCTACCTCTAGAGTAGTTGGACAAGGCATAATGGTTTTGAAGATGACATCTGGGAAGGAGCTTACATTGAAGAATATTTTTCTTGATATTCGGAAGAACTTGGTTCCAGGTCGACTCCTAAGAAAGAATGACTTTAAGCTTGTAATTGTTTCTGATAATTTTATACTGACAAAAAATGATATATATGTAGGAAAATGATACCTCACCGAGGGTCTTTTTAAGTTCAATGTAATTAGACCCGGCCGGCGGTTCGGTTTCGGTTCGGAACCGAACCGAATCAGCCGGTTTTCGGTTCCACAAGTGTCGGTTCGGAAACTGACCTGTTCAGTTCCGGTTCCGGTTCGGTTCGAACCCTTTTTTTTAAAATTTTGAAAATAAATTAAAATAAATGAGATTAATTTAATAAATAAATAAAATTATTACATTGAAGAGCTTGAGCTTAAATTTTAAAAATTTAAGTTGCCTACGTATCCTCCAGGGGTGAGAGGAATCAAAGCTCACGTAGTTCCATTATAATTTTATGATATTTCCCATTTTTTAATTTACAATTTTATAATTATCAATCATCATTATCAGTTGATCCTTCAGATCTGGTTCCGCTTGCACTTGTTGTTGCAGATGCATTATCGAACAAATCTTCAAAATCATCGGGGGCATCTTCTTGTTGTCTCAGATCAGCTCGAGTCCATTTATCCACACAAGCTGTTGCTTCTAGAGTGCTTGGATGTAATAAAGATCGTCTAGCTTCCAATATATTACCTCCCAAGCTGAAGGCTTGCTCAACCGCAACGGTGGAAATAGGTGATGCCAATATCTCTTTAGCAATAATTTATAAAACAAGATATATATTTTGATGTCGGTTCCACCAGTCAAGGATTTTAAAATTTTTACTAACTAAACTTTCAGTAGGAAACTCGAAATTTGTAGATAAATAATTATCTAATTCGGGGTTATTAGTTGTCGTATCCCTGGCTTTTTTTATTTCGTTGCAATAACCAACGATCCCCTGCGCTAAGTCTTGTTTGAATTACCGGTTCGCTACTACTAGATTCACCTAATGTTCCTAAGTTATATCTTACAATATAATCATTAAATAACTCTGTTGATGGTGTTTTCAGGCACTATGATATTTAAAGCAGCACGACGAGGATAAAAGGGTAATTCCCTTTTTAGGTGAGATCGTTAAAGCCGACCCGACCGCTTTGTAATAAGAGACCAAGCACCTTGCGGTTTCATACCGACCACAACTTTTAGAGACAGAGCACATTTTGGTTTCAGACCAAGCATGTTATGATCGATTCCCGAGCACTTGGGTTCATATGACCGGGCATCTTTCAGAACGGCATAAGCATTCTCAGTACAAGTAACCATTATGACCGACCTCATGAAGACCGAGTACGTAGCAAAGACGTTCCAGAAAGGAGAAACATCATATTTCTATAGGGAAAGGGATAACGTTATCCTACTTTCATAGGGAAAGGAGATGAGTCAGTATCCAAATAGGATAAGAGAAGTAGAGACAGTATTAAATTAGGAATCCTTGCAAAATGAGAAGATTGATTCGACTGAGGATTCTTATACAAATAGGAATCTGATTTCTGTACTATTATAAATAGAAGGGCATGATATGTGTATAGGGGATCAGAATCATCAAGCTCTGACTTGTAAAAACACAAAAAGATCTGAGAAGCGTATTTGAGTAATAAAAGTATCATCCTGTTTGTGTCCGTGGACGTAGGTCGGACCAAGATCCGCCGAACCACGTTAAATCTCCTTGCTGATTAGTGCGTTTATCCGTCTTCTGCTAAATTTGCCTTTGGTCCCCATAACTAAACAAATTCACTATTGAGGGAGGGTTGTCTCGGGAGTGATATTCCCATATTACCCTAAGACCAAAATCAGCCGTCAACAGTTGGCGCCGTCTGTGGGGAATTCAACAAAAAACAAACTCGCGTAATTAGACAATGGCGGAAGGCAGAAACCACCAATCAGCAGGGAGCTCGGCTACAGATTGGATGGAGAAGATCGAGGAGAACATAAGGAAAGAAAGGGAGGAAAATCAAACCCTGCTAAAAACCATAGTAGACCGGTTGGAAAAGATAGAAGGAGCGCACAACGGGAAATCCGAGACCGGGACTAGCCGACGAAGGAACGAAATAGCAGAAGGAAAAAGAATTGTTGATACAAGTGAGGACGACAGACCCCGGAGGAAGGACCCCTACGGGGTAAGATCTGTGGTGGTGCAGAAAGATTCCCAAACTGAGGACATGTGGGAGGAAGAGGATGACAAATCGTCACCAGACTCCTCCTATGATAACCCTCATAACACCAGTAGAGGAGGAAAAGAATATGACGAGAGAGTGCGGGAAGATACCGGGCCTGAGAAGCATCGCGCCCAAGACAACAGAAAGAGAGGAAACTGCAGGAGGCGGCATGGAATCAATGACAGCAGCATGAAATCTTGGTTACGGGAGGAGCTAGCCAAATGGGGAGTATGCCCCAATACAGACATAGGAGATGCCCGAGACGGTAAAGATGAACCCCCCCTCACAGAAGAAATAAGGTCAGAAAAATTCCCAAAAAGATTCAGCATGCCAACAATGGCGCCATACAAGGGCCATACCGATCCCAAAACCCACATCGAAAGCTTCGTCCTACTAATGGAGGTACAATGGGTAACAGGGGACGCCATTTGCAAAGTGTTCCCCCTAACTCTAGCCGGACCGGCCATCCTATGGTATAGAAGCCTAGCCCCTAGAAGCATCAGCAGCTTCGCACAACTCAGAAATTCATTCATACGGCACTTCAAGGGGGCTTGCGTCCCCAGAAAGACAATTGGAGAACTAAGACTTATGAAATAAGGAGACGATGAACCTTTGAAGATATTTATTGAAAGATACTATAATATGGTACTCGAAGTCGGAGGGTATGAATCCCCCGAGGCCCTGGAAAGCTTGAAGGGAGCCTTGAAAGTCGGGAGGCTATGGACCCACCAAAGGATCCAAGACACCCCGGACTACGCAACCGCCCTAGAGGTGGCCCGAAAATTCGTTCTATTAGAGAACGAGGAGAAAATATCCCGAAGGGGAACACCATCAGAGAAAGGACCACAAGGGAGGGCGCCCCCCGCCGTGTAGAAAGAGAATCCAGAAGACCACCCCCGAAACACAAGGAGTTCAAACCACTGCACCGGGACAACCAAGAGAGAAGGGCGCCGACCCAAGTAAACCATATGGTCGGGGAAGATGCATACATTCCCCTAAAGAAACCACTGGGACAAATTGTCATAGAGATCTAGGGGTGTAGACTCTGATTTCGGCCAAGGTCCACAATCGAGATTATCAATTTGTAGGGCGCGAGTAAATCCTGCAAAACAAATAGAACGAATAAGAAGCTTACTGCCCACCGGTGTGGTGGAGACCGTAGACACTCCGACGCTCAAGTTAGTGATGGTACTGATCAATGTAAAGTAGACTGGTCAAGGCTTTTTATGTACCTCAACCTTCTGTTGTATGCAGTGAGGGCGATGTGAATTAGTTTCGTCTTTGTAATTAGGGTGGTCTCCTTTTTTTGATCCCATCGACGTTGTCTTTCCTTCCCCTTTTATAGGTCTTGGTATCCACTCTTTTATTTGCCCGTTGGAGTTATTACTAATGAGGCTTTGATTCGGATGTTTCATACTCGGTAACTGACGATCTTGTCTTCTCCTTGAAACCGTCAACTTCATGGTAGTATTCATGAATGCAGATTCTTTCTTCAAGTTGTAACTGGCGCCCGTTGATCTTCTTTATGTTCAACAGGCCTGGACCTTTGTGTAATATCTTCGTATGTGGGCCCAGTCTGCAGATGGGCTTCTAGTCTCGTGGTGTAATGTCGTTTTTGCTCTTATAGTCAATTTTGGCCCAAACAGTTTGTCCCCTACTCTCTAAGCCTGGAAGTCTTTAGGCTTGGAGAGTACCTTTGTATGTTCCGAAAACAAGTCTTTCTTGCTTTCGTTTATAGCCTGTAAGGGAGTGTCCGATGCTGAGCGAACCAGATTGCTTTTAGAAAGAATCTCACTCGGCATGTCGTATGGATCCAATGGGTGGCTCCGGATGTTTGAACCAGGTGGGAGTGAGTTAGCTTTGAAAGTCTCATAGTGCGATTGAACCTTATCAAGCGTGACACACAGATAGTGAAAGTCCATATATAGCCATTTACATGTCGTATAAATTGGGGATATTCTTTGTCTTGACATGGCCCGTAGGAAGTCTCTGGATGAACTCACTCGACACTGTTGTATGGGAATAATGAATGTCTTTGCTCCGATTTGACTCGACATGAGTCATCCAGGGATGTCCCCTGTTGATCGAACATGGTGGTGGTCTAAGAGTATCTTCACTCGTCATGGTCGTATGGGATGAGTGGTTTCCATAATTCAGATCTGACTCGACATGTGTCATCTGGGGGATGTCCCCTGTCGACTGAACCTTGAGGTGGTTCAGGAGTGATTTCACTCGACACTGTCGTATGGGACGAGTGAATTCCGTAACTCAGATCAAATTCGACACGAGTCATTTGGGGGATGTCCCATGTCGACTGAACCTTGAGGTGGTTCAGGAGTGATTTCACTCGACACTGTCGTATGAGACGAGTGAATTCCGTAACTCAGATCTAATTCAACATGAGTCATCTGGGGGATGTCCCCTGTCGACTGCACCTTGAGGTGGTTCAAGAATGATTTCACTCGACACTGTCGTATGGGACGAGTGAATTCCGTAACTCAGATCAAATTCGACATGAGTCATCTGGGGGGTGTCCCTTGTCGACTAAACCTTGAGGTGGTTCAGGAGTGATTTCACTCGACACTGTCGTACGGGATGAGTGAATTCCGTAACTCAGATCAAATTCGACATGAGTCATCTGGGGGATGTCCCCTGTCGACTGAACCTTGAGGTGGTTCATGAGTGATTTCACTCGACACTGTCGTATGGGACGAGTGAATTCCGTAACTCAGATCTAATTCGACATGAGTCATCTGGGGGATGTCCCCTGTCGACTGAACCTTGAGGCGGTTCAGGAGTGATTTCACTCGACACTGTCGTATGGGACGAGTGAATTCCATAACTCAGATATAACTCGACATGAGTCATCTGGGGGATGTCCCATGTCGACTGAACCTTGAGGTGGTTCAGAAGTGATTTCACTCGACATTGTCGTATGGGACGAGTGAATTCCATAACTTAGATATGACTCGACATGAGTCATCTGGGGGATGTCCCCTGTCGACTGAACCTTGAGGTGGTTCAGGAGTGATTTCACTCGACACTGTCGTATGGGACGAGTGAATTCCGTAACTCAGATCAAATTCGACACGAGTCATTTGGGGGATGTCCCCTGTCGACTGAACCTTGAGGTGGTTCAGGAGTGATTTCACTCGACACTATCGTATGAGACGAGTGAATTCCGTAACTCAGATCTAATTCGACATGAGTCATCTGGGGGATGTCCCCTGTCGACTGAACCTTGAGGTGGTTCAAGAATGATTTCACTCGACACTCTCGTATGGGACGAGTGAATTCCGTAACTCAGATCAAATTCGACATGAGTCATCTGGGCGGTGTCCCCTGTCGACTGAACCTTGAGGTGGTTCAGGAGTGATTTCACTCGACACTGTCGTACGGGACGAGTGAATTCCGTAACTCAGATCTAATTCGACATGAGTCATCTGGGGGATGTCCCCTGTCGACTGAACCTTGAGGTGGTTCAGGAGTGATTTCACTCGACACTGTCGTATGGGACGAGTGAATTCCGTAACTCAGATCTAATTCGACATGAGTCATCTGGGGGATGTCCCCTGTCGACTGAACCTTGAGGCGGTTCAGGAGTGATTTCACTTGACACTGTCGTATGGGACGAGTGAATTCCATAACTCAGATATAACTCGACATGAGTCATCTGGGGGATGTCCCATGTCGACTGAACCTTGAGGTGGTTCAGGAGTGATTTCACTCGACATTGTCGTATGGGACGAGTGAATTCCATAACTTAGATATGACTCGACATGAGTCATCTGGGGGATGTCCCCTGTCGACTGAACCTTGAGGCGGTTCAGGAGTGATTTCACTCGACACTGTCGTATGGGACGAGTGAATTCCATAACTCAGATATAACTCGACATGAGTCATCTGGGGGATGTCCCCTGTTCGACGTTCTCCATGCCGTAATACTTTGACCCAGTTTAACTGTTATTAATGCAAACCCTAACGCGGATTACGAGGAGTTTTTGGCGGGAATTTTGGCGCCAAATTGGGTATGGGTGTATAAAAGGGGTATGGGCGTTTCATTTTTCCTCATTTGGGAAGTCGAGTAAGGAGAGCTCTCAAGTGTTTCTCAAGGTATTCTTCATTAACTTCCTCTTGTTCTTCAATTCTTTTAAGCATTCATTGCAATATTCAAGCTGTTTCTAGGTAACTCTGGCTGTTTGATCTTTGGGTTAGTGTGTTTAGCTTAAGAATCGTGTTTGTGGTTTTTGATCTTCAAGGGGTAGATTACTAGAGAGTTTAATTGTTTATATGCTTGTTGTTTGGAAAATGTCGAGTGGAGAGTCTTTAGGCAGCTTGGGCGCCAAGATAGATAGTTATGTCGAATCATCGAGTGAAACTGAGGAGGAGGTAACGTACAAAGACTGGTCGTACGAAAAACTGATTGAGAAAGGTGTAGTTACCCTGGCCATGTCTCCTCGGGAGACTCCTACCGAGGCAATACCCCTAAGATCAATTCCTGTAATTGAGGAGCCGTGTGACTTTCCTTATACCAGTGAGCCTACCAACTTATTATCCAGGAATCCTGCTAGTCGTATGATTGGGAAAATGCTGATGGAACTCAGTTGTATGTATAGATTTCCTGACTCTCTAGAACTTCGAGTACCTTCGTCGACTGAGAGAATTGATTACAAGGTCCCGGGGTGGATGGGTTTCTACGTTCGTCCGTTTAAAGTAGGATTGAGGTTTCCAATCCCCAGACTGGTCTGGGAAGTGTTGAACCATTTTTAAATTGCTCCGTCTCAATTGATGCCAAACGCATGGAGGATTCTTTTGTCGATTGAGTGCTTAGCCTTCGAGTTGGGTGTACTCTTCGAGGTAAATGATGTTCTAGAGACATATTACTTAAAGGAGCATCTGAAAGAGAAAGGGAGATATACAATGATCCTTCGACAAAGAAAGAAGCATCTAGTCATTGGATTGCCGACTAATGATAGGGGGAACTGGCAGTCCTACTATTTCTTCGCAAAGGGTGAGGGTATATTTGGTTTGACTGGGGCTGGTCGAATCCCAGAGTTTTGGTGTTTGTCGAGTGAGTGACGTTCTTTTCTAAGTTATAGGTTATAACTGTGTTTTGTGCTTTTGAATAACCAAGGGTTTGTCGTTGCAGATCCTCTTCGAAACAAATCGTTCCTCTCAACTGTTCGCTCCACCTCAAACGTCGAAGCAATTCAATCTTTGCCAGACGACGTAAGGAACTGTAAGGCCATCTTAGAGGAGAAGAGATTAAGGGCGACTCCATTGTGGAAGGAAATTTATCAGCGCGAAGGTAAAGTTCTGGCCCTCTCTAACGACGTTTTGGCCGTGATAAACTGTAGGTGGTCGATTCAAAAATTGCATGGGGTGAATAAAAAATATCGAGAGCCCTTAAAAATTGAGGAATTTTCATGCGCAGAGGAGATGATGTCTGGTCCATTCACAGTAGCTTCACTCGACGAAATGAAGAGCAGAAAAAAGTCGAGGAAACTGAAGAAGAGAGAATTAGAGGTCGAAAGAGAAACTGGCACCCAACATCAGGAGATGATTTCAAGTGGGGGTGTCGTAGAAAAATGGAAGTCGATAAACATTATCTCATCCGAGAAGAAAAGGAAGTCTGTCGCAGAGGTGGAAACTGAAGAGGACTCTGATACCCTTATTTTGAAAGTTCCAAAAGAGTCGACGGCAATTTCAGACCCTTCGAGCATCGACTCATTCGTTGAGGGTCTTCTACTCCAAGGGGATGAAGTGAGATTGGCGCAAATTGGGCCGGCGGAGGCCATGAAAAAAGCCATCGCTCTAAACTACCAAGTGAGTATCATCATTCCTTTTTTTTATTTTTTTTAAATAGTTGTCGAATGGTGCTCTGATTTGAATGTCGTAGGCCATGGAATGTAGCTTGTTCTTGCGGAAGAATGCTGAATCCAACCAAAAGAGGGTCAAGGAGCTAGAGAAGGGTTTATCAGCTGTAAAGAAGGAGTCGTCTATATTGAGGTCCGGACTGGTTGCTTCGCAGAGAAAGGAAAAAGTTCTCGAGAAGGAGCTGAAGGAAGTGAAGGCTACCTTGAAGCTGGAAAAGGAAACTGTCGAATTAACAATTGAAGGTTACAAGGAGGTTTTCGACAATTTGAAGAAGGAGAACGAGTTGCTGTTGGAACAAATGGAGGATATCGCTATTGACTCCATGATGAAGAATAGATACGACTTGATGCAAGAATTCATTGCTGGAAAACATGTCGATTGGAAGCCTGAGAAATGGATCAGCGAATATGAAAGGCGCGCCGCTGGAATTTCCTCGTCGACAGAAGAAGAAAATGTAGAAGCAGGAACAGAGGTAGAGATGAGGAAGGAGGAGGCTGAGCTAAATCCAACCGACGTAGAAGCGATGATGGAAGTCGAGAAGGACACAGAAGAAGAAGAAGAAAATGTGGCACAAACCGCTGTCCATTCCGAACCGGTGGATGTGGAGGGTGAATGAGACGTTCCTACCAGCCTACCAGCAACGACGGATGCAGACGGAGCTGACATTTGATGTTGAATTGTTCAGCAATTATCTTGAACTTTTTTGTTAAATTTGTATTTAGAATTTGCTAGGATGGAACAAGGTTGTATTTTGAATCATTATGTATACTGAAATGACGAATGGTTTTATACTTCGAATGTGAAGAATCGTGTTTGTGATGGCATGACCTTGGAAATAGGGTCTAAGTTTCCTTGCAACTGTGACCAGTGCGAAGACCAATTTTTGCATCAGCGGGTAGCGTGTCTCTGCCTCTAACAGTGCTTTGCTTACATAGTAGACTGGCTGTTGACTCCCTGCTTCTTCTCTTACTAAAACTCCACTGACCGCGTGTTCCGAGACTCCCAAATAAAGGTAGAGCCTCTCACAGTCGAGTGGTTTTGATAATAGGGGTGGCGAAGATAAATATTGTTTGAGCTGCTTCAGAGCTTCCTCACAAGCAGGAGTCCATTCGAATTTACTTGCTTTTTTTAAAACTGAGAAGAATAAAAAACTCCTATCGGTGGATTTAGAAATGAACCTGTTTAATGCCGCTATCCGCCCAGTTAGTCGCATAACATCCTTTGGGGTGGAAGGGGAATGGATGTCGAGGATTGATCTAATCTGGTCTGGATTTGCTTCAATGCCTCGTCGAGTGACTATGTATCCCAAGAATTTTCCTGAAGCGACACCAAATGCACACTTAGTAGGATTTAATTTCATTCCGTACCTGTCCATGATGTCGAAGGCTTCTTCCAGATGGTTGAGATGTTGTTCTGATTCAATGGATTTTACCAACATGTCGTCAATATAAACTTCCATTGTTTTCCCTATTTGTTGGTCGAACATCCTATTAACCATTCGCTGGTATGTTGCTCCTGCGTTCTTTAAGCCAAAAGGCATGACTTTGTAACAGAATATTCCTCGATTTGTAACAAAAGCTGTTTTCTCTTGATCTTGAGGATGCATGAGGATCTGATTGTAGCCTGAATACGCGTCCATGAAGCTTAATAACTCGTGTCCAGCGGTCGCATCCACCATCGAATCAATATGTGGTAAAGGAAACGAGTCCTTTGGACAGGCTCTGTTCAGATCCGTGAAGTCGATGCACACCCTCCACTTCCCATTCTTCTTTTTCACTACTACAACATTGGCAAGCCACTTGGGAAACTGTACTTCTTTAATCGCTCCGTTCTGTAGTAACTTTTGCACCTCTTCATCAACGATCCGGTTTCTTTCTGGGGCAAACTTCCTTCTTTTTTGTCTGACAGGGGTGTGGTGCGGATCCACATGCAGTGCGTGAGTGATGAGATCCGGATCAATTCCTATCATATCCTCATGCGACCATGCGAATGTGTCGTGACGTCTTTTCAAGAATTCTATCAGGTCGGCTCGCAGTTTTGGACCCAGACCCGCTCCAACCAAAGCCTTGTGTTCCGTGAACTGAGGATGAATCTGGACCTCGTCGAGCTTCTCAATATTCGGTAGAGTAGGCTTTGACGCACTAGGCCCAGACTGTAATTGCTATGCCGGATCTGATTTAGCCTTCAAGGTCGTTTGGTAGCAACTCCTTGACGCCAATTGATCTCCCTTTATCTCCTGAATCCCCCATTTAGTCGGGAATTTGATTACCTGATGATAGGTAGATGAAACCGCCCTCATGTCGTGAATCCAGGGTCTGCCCATAATCAAGTTATAGGCCGATGGACTGTCCAATACCAGGAAAGTAGTCATTTTATTAACACCTGCAACATAAACTGGGAGTCGTATTTCCCCCATAGTCAATTTTTGTTCTCCGCTAAATCCGATTAATACTGTCGTACGCCTATTGATGTTATCCAACGCCGTTCCCATGTCGGTTAGAGCACTGGCAAAGACAATGTTAGCTGAGGAGCCCGTGTCGACCAACACACGTATGATCATGAAGTTCGCCACTTGAAGAGAAATGACCAAAGCGTCATGGTGAGGATTTAGATCTTGTGAGTCCCCATCATCCGGGAACCCAATTACCAAACCCGTGGTAATTCCCTCTACAGACATTAGGGTGTGTGAGGCCTTGGTGGCCAATACCCTCGAGTGCCTTTTTGCAGCAGAATAAGTAGCTCCACTAACTTCTGATCCCCCCGAAATGACATTGACTGTGTTATCAATCGGGGGTGGTGGTATTGGAATTTCTCCCTGTCTGTCTCTTTCATCCCTTCGGGTCATGGTTGCCTTCCCCTTGTCCGTAAGCAAATCTTTCAAAAATCCTTTGTTCAGCAGTTCCAAAACCTCTAGTCTCAAGGCAACACATTCCGCCGTCGTATGACCGTAGTCCCTGTGGAACTCACACCATTTCTTAGTGTCTTTTTTGGATGAACTATCCCTTGTCCTTGGAGGCCACTTCACTTCATTCCCTAATTTCTTCAACACCGAAACCAATTCCCCCGGAGAAATCGTGAAATTGTAGTCTGGAAGCCGAGGCTTACTTGTCGGAAGCTCCTCCCTGTTTTTATATGGCCGTGGACGTCTATCCATATTTTTGTAGAAGGGTCGACGTTCGCCCCTACTTTGGTTCCTCCCTTCGGTTCGAGGGGGGAAATCCGTTTCGTGTCGCCTGGAAGCAACTGGCCTTCGGTTCACTTGTGCATTTGTCTCATCAACTCTTCTCTTATTTCTTTTATCCTCTTCCCACCTTATCTCTACTTGGGCTCGTGCCATGACCTGGTCCATTGTGTAGCACCTGAATTTCGTCAACTTCTTGTAGAGCCCGCTGTCATAAAGAAGTCCATTCCTGAAGGCTTCAACTGCTGTCGGCTGATGGAGGTCCGGTATGGTTATTCTCTCACGGTTGAACCAGGCCACGTAGCTCCGTAATGTTTCCCCTCTTCTCTGTTGTACGGAGTTAAGGTCGTCCGTCGTTTTTTCCATCCTGCACGAACTTGCGAAGTGTTGCACGAACTTGTCCGCCAGTTCTTGGTATGATTTGATTGACCTGTATGAAAGATTAATGAACCATGTCAAGGCAGGTCCCGCCAGAGTTTCCCCGAAGCACCTGCACATTCCGGCCTCCCATTGGCTCGGAGACAGACCGTTCGACATCATCTTGAATTTATAATGCATGACGTGGTCGTCTGGATCTGTGGTCCCATCATACAACTTCATTTCAGGTGGGTTGAATTTCCTGGGCAACTCAACTGCTACAATTGACTCATGGAAAGAGGTATCTGAAATTGTCCCGGCCCGGCTTTTCCTGATCGGGAGTTTCACCCCTGGTAGTCGTGACATAACTGCTTCTTTGAATTCAACCATTTCTCTTCTGATGGAATTGGCCAGTTGATGGGCTTGATCACCAAGAGGGTCTGAATGTAGTGTGGCTGGGGGGTGATTGCTGTTTGGTTCATCTGACACGGGTGGAGCAGTTGGATTACTTCGGTTATCTCTATCGCTAGTTTGGCCTTGAGGATTATGCAGAGGGTCGGATGATAGGTGATCTAGCCTTTGTTGTAAACTTTCGTTGGTATTTCGCATCGTGAGATTTTCTTCTTCCAGGTTTGTGAGTCGTTCTCGGAGCATGGCAATTTGTACCGCTAGTTGATCTGGGATATGTTCGTTGCTTGACGCCATTGGTGATTACTTTGCTGAGATGTTCTACTTCTTCCTGTCGATTCACTCGTCAGCCCCACAGTGGGCGCCAAATTGTAGACTCTGATTTCGGCCAAGGTCCACAATCGAGATTATCAATTTGTAGGGCGCGAGTAAATCCTGCAAAACAAATAGAACGAATAAGGAGCTTACTGCCCACCGGTGTGGTGGAGATCGTAGACACTCCGACGCTCAAGTTAGTGATGGTACCGATCAATGTAAAGTAGACTGGTAAAGGCTTTTTATGTACCTCAACCTTCTGTTGTATGCCGTGAGGGCGGTGTGAATTAGTTTCGTCTTTGTAATTAGGGTGGTCTCCTTTTTTTGATCCCCTCGACGTTGTCTTTCCTTCCCCTTTTATAGGTCTTGGTATCCACTCTTTTATTTGCCCGTTGGAGTTATTACTAATGAGGCTTTGATTCGGATGTTTCATACTCGGTAACTGACGATCTTGTCTTCTCCTTGAAACCGTAAACTTCATGGTAGTATTCATGAATGCGGATTCTTTCTTCAAGTTGTAACTGGCGCCCGTTGATCTTCTTTATGTTCAACAGGCCTGGACCTTTGTGTAATATCTTCGTATGTGGGCCCAGTCTGCAGATGGGCTTCTAGTCTCGTGGTGTAATGTCGTTTTTGCCCTTAGAGTCAATTTTGGCCCAAATAAGGGGAAATTCCTCTTAGTAGAACCTGACCAAAGAAGATTTCCCCCGGACAATAGGAACCAAAAGGCTTATTGCATACATCACAACTCCAGAGGACATGCAACGGACGGGTGTAAAGATCTGCGGGAACAGATGGAAGACCTAGCACGAAACGGATATCTGAACAAATACATTGACCACGAAGTTATGACGGTCAGACAAAGAGCACGTGGCCGCCAAATCAACATTATCGCAGGAGGGAGAATACTGGCCGAAACTCTAACTAGTCAAGAAAAAACTACAGCAGGACCCAAGGACCGGACGTCCTAGAAACAGAGCAGGTCACATGGTTCCAGGGAAGCCGGTCGGTACCGATAATATTTACCAATGAAGACACCCGAGGGGTAAGTTTCCCTCATGACGATGCATTAATAATCAAAGCAGTAATTAGCATGTCAGAAGTAGACAGAATCCTAGTGGACCCCGGAAGCGCAGTTGCATAATTTCCAGAGAAGCACTGGATGACCTAAGAGTAGAGTATGCAGCCCTGACCGATGATAGCACTCCCCTATACGATTTCGGAGGATCAGCCGTCATCCCACTGGGAAGGATACAGTTGGCAATGACAGTCGGGACATATCCCCGGACCCGGACGATCATGACAGACTTCACTGTAGTGGACTGCATGAGCAGCTACCAGGCCATCGTCGGATGACCGGCGTAAACACACACGTATAACGCAAGCGCACGTATCGTTCAAGTAGTATAAAAATATCGATCCCACGAGGACTTAATTCCTACTGTTGTTATTAATTGATGAATCTACTTCTTTACAAATATCAAATTAAAGGGAGAATAGAATTGTTTGCTTGATTGATTTGGTTGATTGTAGATTTGCTAAATAAATAAATAAAAAGAAAATACTAAGGAAAATAAAAGACACAAAGATCTATGGTTGTGATTTCTTTTAATATCATTTAAAAGATGAAGTGGTTATCTTAAAGTTGGTAATATATTGATTTATTAACCTGGAACACTAAATTATGTGTAAGCCTCTGTCGATGGTCAGACACAAATACCTAGTATAATCCAATTGAACCATATGTCTATGTCAACCAAATTACCTAGATTCATTAAGTTCAAGTTCCAATTATGGCTACCCCCGCCCGACAGGTATATTCCTATCCTGTAAGGAAATCTATTAAAGGGTTATCTATCCTCAAGGAAGATCGTGGGCTATTGAGTCTAAGGTCTTAAACTTAAAATCCCTATGTCTAGTTCATTTTAAGTTTACCTAATCAATTTTATTAATGGCCAGTTAATAAAAAGGCTTTAAGATTAAGACTCAATAAATAAATCTTTAAATTACCCAAACTATAATCTAACCCTTATAAACCAGTGATATTAAAAGTCATCACAACCCCAAATAACTAACACATGACTAAGGCTAGTAAAAGCTTAAAAGTAAAAGACATAAAGTGAAAGCTGAAAAATAAAATAAAATAAAATTGCTAAGGTAAAAGGAATTAACTTCTACTAAATACTATTTTAGATTTCTCCCATAATATAATATAAGCTTTGCAAAACATTACCAACCAGCCATATAGGCGGTAACCTGATTAAGTCCATTTAAAAACAACCAGCCATAAAGGCGGAATCAAAATAACCAGCCATATAGGCGGAATGAAAATAACCAGCCATATAGGCGGAATTAAATTACCAACCGACCAGTCTGGCGGTATCCTTATTAAGTCCAATTTAAAACTTTGAATATATTATAATTATGGGAGAATAATCTAAGTAATAATAGTAAAAGAATTACCTTTCACCATTGTAAAAAGAAGTTACCTCATATAAATAGTAAAAACTGTAAAAAGTAAAAAGTAAATAGTAAAAACTGTAAAAGAAAGTAAAAAAGTAAAAATTAAATTACTATTATTACAGAACGTAATTAAAATTATTTACAAAACTAAAAAAAAAACTAAAAACTAAAGAGTTTAGAGAGAGAAACTCTCTCTTTAGAAGGAATTGAAGAGAGAGGAAGGTACAACAATTTCTGAAATCTCGAGCTCAATTTATAGGCGCGGATAGGGTCTGGGCGTCGCGACGCTAAAGGGTTGCGCGTCGCGACGCCCGCTACAGTGACACGTGTCACTTGCTGATTTGTCGGCTCAGATCTTATCCGGTGACGTGGCACTGTTCATGACGTCATTGCTTACGTCACTCTGAGGTACAATTGTCGGCAGCGTCAGATCGTGACACGTGGCAGCGGCGCATTTTAGAAAGTCCGTTGAGATGTCGACACGTGTCAAGGCGCAAGATAGCAAGATGATGATTGTCGGCACCGTAGGATGATGACACATGGCAGGCGCACGTTAGCAAGTCTTCTGTGATGGTGACACGTGGCACGGCGCACGTTAGCAAAGTCAACTTTTCAGATTCTGACCCGTTGACCCGGCGCACTTTAGCAAATCCGGCGCATGCTGGGCGTCGCGGCGCGCAATGCTCCAGCGTCGCGACGCGCAAAACATGAAAATATTCCTGTTGACGCATTTTTGTCCGGTTTTGCCCCAAATTGCCTCTAGTGCTGTCCAAACTTTATTTATCTGCAAAATAACAACAAAACACATCAAAACGTTCATAAATCTCGAGAAACAATACAAAACATTAGGTCAAATGAGTGAGAAATAGTGATATAAATACCATTCATCATCGGACGATCTTTTATGATGAGAACAAAAGCCGCAATGTCCTGCTACAACCTAAAACTGAAATTCCCCACCCGGAAGGGGATCGGAATCGTATGAGGAAGCCAGAAAACAGCTCGCAGCTGCTTCGCAACTCTCTCACGAGAGACCCTCTGCATCAAAGAAGATACCCGAAAACGACAAAGAAGCTTGGGTGAGGAGGAATAAGACAGAAACCCTGACCCTCGGCCAAACAAAAATGCCCGACTTGCTGCAGCTGATGAGACAGAAGAAATAGAACTTTACGGACCAGGAAAAAGCATAAAGATAGGGGGAGACCTAGACAAATCTCTACAACAAGATCTACTGGAATGCCTGAAAGAATACCTGGATATCTTTGCCTAGGGACACGATGACATGCCCGGGATTGACCCAAGATTCATCAATCACCGCCTAGCAGTAGACCCATCACGCAAGCCGGTCAGGCAAAAGAAAAGGAACTTCAATCAAGAAAGAAGTAAAGCAATAGCAGCCGAGGTCGAGAAGTTATTAAAGGCATGTCTCAACAGAGAGGCAAGATACCCAGGTTGGGTATCAAACGTAGTTTTGGTCAAAAAAAACAATGGCAAGTGGCGAATGTGTGTCGATTTCACCGACCTAAACAGGGCGTGTCCAAAGGATAGCTTCCCTTTGCCGAACATAGACCAGCTAGTGGACGCCACAGCCTGCCAAGGATTACTGAGCTTTATGGATGCTTTCTCCGGATACAACCAAGTCAAAATGTGCCCTGCAGACGAAGAGAAGACCACTTTCATTACTGACCAAGGACTTTACTGCTACAGAGTAATGCCCTTCGGGCTAAAAAATGTTGGAGCAACCTTCCAAAGGTTGGTAAACAAAGTTTTTAAACCACTCATCGGCACGACCATGCTGGTTTACGTCGATGACATGATAACGACGTCGATGACATGATAACGACGTCGAAAGAACCAAGCTATCACATGGCCAACCTAAAAAAGAACTTCGAACTATTAAGGAGACACAACCTGAAACTCAATCCTGAGAAATGCACTTTCGGGGTAGCCTCAGGAAAGTTTTCAGGTTACATGGTGACTGCCCGAGGTATCGAAGCAAACCCACAGAAGATCCAGGCAATACTGGGCCTAAAATCCCCCAAGACAGTGAAGGAGGTACAAAGTCTGACTGGTAGAGTGGCTGCGCTCAATCGATTCATATCATGAGCAACTGACAAATGCCACCCCTTCTTCAAAATGATCAAAAAAGCAAAGAAGGATATCGACTGGACACCAGAGTGCGAGGAAGCCTTCCAGCAGCTGAAGCAGTATCCAGTACAGCCCCCACTCCTGGCAAAACCACTCCCGGGGGAAACATTATACTTATACCTGGCCGTTTCGGAGCGAGCAGTAAGTTCGGTACTGATACAAGAAACCGACAAGGTCCAGAAACCTGTTTACTACATCAGCAAAGCCCTCCTAAATGCCGAGACCCGATATCCAGTACATGAACTGGTCGCCCTTTCATTGGTCACGGCAGCTCGGAAATTACGGCATTACTTCCAGGCCCATCCTATCAGGGTCTACACCGATCACCCCCTAAAGCAAATCCTGCAGCGTCCAGAAACCTCCGGCAGACTAATAAAATGGTCGGTAGAGCTAAGTGAACACGACATCTCCTACCTTCCGAGAGAAGCAGTGAAAGGACAGGCCTTAGCAGATTTTGTCGCCGAATTTGCCAAACCCCAGATCCTGACTATAGAAGAAGACAAAAGGGAGATGTCTGTAGACGGTTCCGCCAGCACACAGGGCAATGGCACGAGAATCATCCTAAAAAACAACAGAGGAGAAGAAATCCCGCTCGCCCTGAAATTCGCTTTCGTAACGACCAACAATGAAGCAGAATATGAAGCAATACTGGGCGGTTTGAGACTATGCACGGTACTGGGGATCCGAGATGTGGTAGTAAGAAGTGACTCGCAGTTAGCCATTCAGCAGCTAAAGGGAGCATTCCAAGCCAAAGAGCCTAGCATGATGGCCTATCTGACCGAAGTGCGAAAGTTAACGGGGAAGATGGGGGATGTACATTTCGAACAAATCTCCCGAGAAGACAATTGTGAGGCAGACTCCCTGGCACGGCTCACCTCCTCAACAAAAGCCGAGCACCCCAGGGTAATCCCTTTAATTTACCTCCGGGAAAGGAGCGTGGGGGAATCTGAATTAGAAGTTCTAGATAAAGAAAGCAAAACATCATGGATGCAACCCATCAGAAAATACCTGGAAACAGGAGAAACACCAGGAGACAAAACGGAGGCCAGGAAGTTAAGATACAAAAGCACCGGATTTTCCCTAATCAACAGGGTACTTTACCGAAGGGGTTACTCAGTCCCCCTCTTAAGATGTCTAGCAGAAGAAGAGGCGGATTATGTGCGCAGGGAGATACATACGGGCATCTGCGGAAGCCACGCCGGGGGTCACTCAATTGCTTTCAAAGCCCTAAGACAAGGTTTATACTGGCCGACCATGCACCAGGACGGCATAGAAGTGGCCTGCAAGTGCGAAAGATGTCAGAAAAATGCAAATCTCAACCACCAACCAGCAGAACAGTTAACTTCACTGCTCAGTCCCTGGCCGTTTGCCCAGTGGGGACTAGACATCATTGGGCCAATGCCACGAGGGAAAGGACAGGCAAAATACGCCATCGTGGCCATAGACTATTTCACCAAATGGGTGGAAGCAGAGCCATTATCCGCCATAACAGAGAAAAAAGCCACTGAATTCCTAAAGAAAAATATCGTTTGCCGATTCGGAATTCCCCGAGCCATCATCACTGACAACGGGAAGCAGTTTGATAGCAAAGGCTTCAGAAAACTCTGCGAGGACCTCCAGATCGCCCTAAGGTTCACCACACCAGCCCATCCCAAGTCAAACGGACAGGTCAAGGCGACGAACAAGACAATCAAGGCTAACCTGAAAGCTCGGCTCGGATCCAGCAAAGGCCTATGGGTCGAGGAATTACCAGAAGTACTATGGGCACACCGGACAACCTATAAAAACTCCACAGGAGAAACCCCGTTCTCCTTAGCATACGGATATGAAGCTGTCATCCCAGCAGAAATCGGGGTGACCTCCCACAAGGTCCAGCACATCAAGAGCAAACAGAATGAAGGATTTATCAGAAACCACCTCGACCTAATCGAAGAAAAGAGAGAAAGATCAGCCATAAAAACAGCAATCTACCAAAAAAGGATGGCCCGCCTCTACAATAGAAGGATTCGGACACGCACCTTCATCCAGGGCGACCTAGTGCTAAGAAGGGTCACCCTAAATACCCGAAGGTCAGAGGAAGGCTCGCTAGGCGCCAAATGGGAGGGGCCCTACAAGGTGGTAAAAGTAGTAAGGCCAGGAGTATACATCCTAGAACAACTAGACGGCGTACGATTAAAGAAACCTTGGAATGTCGAGATGTTGCGGAAGTACTTCCAGTAGACTCGTTTCTTTTTGCAGCAACTCAACTAAGGATGAAAAACAGTGTAAGACCTTCCCTCAAAAGGAACTGAAAAAAGGGCAGTTTGTCCTCGAAATATGAATAAAATATTTCTCTTTTCAAAAAGCTTCTCGTCCACTTTCTTAAAACATAAATAGAAAGACTTATTCAAAAAAAAAAAAACAGGGGACAAACTTAGCACCTAATACAAAAAGAAACGACCAAGCACTAAGACCTGATCGGCTCGGGGCTGGACTTTGTTCCGCCGAGGCAACTTGATTATTCAAGATCGGGGTTGGGTTACGTCCCACCGAGTCGTGCTCATTGGTCTAGGGACAAGACATTCCCCCAGAGCCAAAGTATCTCTTTCAGCTCGGGGTCATCGAAAAATCCAGGGACATACTCGAAGCATAGGATCTGTGAGAAGCATAGCATGGGGAGGGATGATACCCCCGTGGCGATTGCTTGCTTCAGTGTTAAACGAACACAAAGAGGAATATGCTCTTAATGTGTCAAACACTCTCTGATCCTCCCTTACCCGATGCGATGGATCCGTGAGAAAGCATAGCACGAGGAGTGATGATGCCCCCGTGACGATTGCTAGCTCCAATAATATCGGACCTAAGGAGGAGAATACCCTTATTATCCCGGACACTCTTTGATCCATTCATCATTTGGATCCAAGAGAGGCGCAGCAGGGGGAGACGTTGAGCCCCTGTGGCGTGTGCCTGCTCCAGCGCGGTAAGGAAGAGCCCTCACACAAATATACAGGCTCCATAAAGACCCGACGTATAGAGGATGTGCCCTTACCATTTTAAACGCTCTCTGATCCAAATCCCGGTTCACCGGGACGCTAAATGGAAGATTCAGAATTATGTTTTGGAGACCTCGGACAGGACGCTATCTTGAGGCATCCATGTTGTTTTTTTTTGCTTACAAAACATTTTTTGGGATAAGTGCTAAGTCACCCCCACCTTTTAAATTCATTCTCCAAAGTTTTGTTTTTCACTGGTCTGGCACAGGGACGCCCGTGTCAGATTCGGTAGGGCTTCAAAAGGTTGATTCACTTCCCTTCTGAGCAAGTCCCAATAATTGATCTGCTCGGGGCTGGATTCATCCCACCGAGGCCATTTGGCTAAATCAGCTCGGATCTGCTCTCGCACCACCAAGATTGATGGTTGGTTTCAGCTCGAGGTCGGGTTACGTCCCACCAAGTCGACTTCTTTGGACTGGGGACGTAACATTCCCCCAGAACCAAGTGTTTCCTTCAGCTCGGGGTCGGGCTACGTCCCACCGAGTCGACTTCTTTGGACTGGGGACGTAACATTCCCCCAGAACCAAGTGTTTCCTTCAGCTCGGGGTCGGGCTACGTCCCATCGAGTCGACTTCTTTGGACTGGGGATGTAACATTCCCCCAGAACCAAGTTTTCCTTCAGCTCGGGGTCGGGCTACGTCCCACCGAGTCGACTTCTTTGGACTGGGGACATAACATTCCCCCAGAACCAAGTGTTTCCATACAGATCAGGGTCGCGTTATGTCCCACCGATTCCACCGGAGCAAAGTGTTTCTTATTACTCGGGGTCGGATTACGTCCCTTCCGCTCATATTGTCCCCACGGAGAGGTCTCAAATGTTTGAAAGGAAACATGAAGAACGAAATAAAAAAAAAAGAAAGAGAGAGAGAAAGAAAAGCATATATATATATATATATTCAAAAAAAAAGATTTGAAGTGTTATTACAAAAAAAAACAAGTGTACACAGGGCCCGTTCGGGTCACCCCCTCAACAATCAGCCCTCGCAGGGGCAAGAGAACTCTCTTCAGTAACAGGAGATGGATGGGTCGGCTCGATTTCAGGAGGAGGAACGACCACATCAACAACATGAGCCTGAGATGGAAGGATCGGTTCGGTCTCAAAAGAAGGGGCATCAACGTTCACACCAACGGCAGGTGGGTCCTCGACATGCTCGGTCTCAAAAGATAGAGGGATCCCTGGAAGGTCCTCTCCCAGAGCAAGGGCCATAGAAGCCTGGGAAACATGGACGATTGAGATCGGCTCGGGGTCAGCCACCACTTCGGAGGAAGAAGGGAGCCGCTGACGAAACTCCTCCTCGGAAATCTCCCCCTTGCAAAAACTGATGGCTGCGTAGATAGGATCCATATTCAGACCAGGTAGTACCATCGGTATTAATTCAGCACAATCACCAACCCCTTCAAGGCGGATAACATCCTTCTCAACCTCAAGTTTGACCTATTTCCTCTCAAAAACATCCCGAGCCCGTGCCATTTGTTCATCATTGGCTTTCAGTTTGGCCTCAGCACTGGACACCTTCACTTTCAAAATGCCAATCTCAGATTGGGTGGCCTTCAAATCCTCCCTAGCGGTATCGGCAAGTTTTCGCTCCAGCGCAGCAGCAGCCTTAAGAGCCTTATTTGTTTTGAAAGTCTCAATCACAATCAGCTCCTGATTCTTTATCACCTCCTCCCTTTCGGCCAGCTTAGCCTCCACCTCTGAAAGGCGATTCTGAAGTCTCTGGGCCTGACCACCCTCAGACAGTAGACTCAAGATGAGGTCCTTATTTTTGGCCATAAGGTAAGTAGCCTGCACAAAACAAAGAAGTCAAGATGTGAGATAAGAAAGCAAAGACCTGAAATCAGAAGGGAAAAGAGTAACTACCTTTGCCATCTGAGAGCTTATCTCTGTCACCAAAGCCTCAGGAGAGACATCCTCATATCTCGAAACCTCCTCCGGAGGAATCACCTCGGCCAGTTCATTAAAGGCCGGCACTAGATGAGAAGTAGCCTCCCGGATGTCTTCCCCCAAATCTTCCACACCAAGGATCACAGAACCTTTTCGCTTCTTGGAGGAGCCCTCAGACGATTTTTCCCCCGACGGGCATCTTTTCTCTTGCTCGGGACGGGCTCCTCCTCCATCTCTTGAACCAGCTCAGTCTCCTCTGCCCCGAACTGACGCCTCATCTTCCTGAAAGGCTTCAGTGGACTGACCAGCCGAGCAGATCCTGATAACTGCGCACCAGAGGGAGAAGATGGACCCCGAACAGCCGGCTGAACCTTCCCTTGAGACACCCTCCCAGCCTCAACAGATTCAGGCTGTGCCCGGGAGGTTCCAGTTTCAGCATGACCAGCCTTCTTCATAGTACCGGCCAACCGCTCAAGATACTTCGGCCTCTTCGACATACCTGTAGGAGCAAAAAGCAAAAGGCATGATCAGTACGAAAACTTGGCAAAAGCATAAACAATATTTTCTTCTGAAAAGACGAAGAGAGCAGAAGAAACAATAAAAAAAAAACAAACACAGTAATAGATCTACCTATCCGACTCGGGACTTTTGGAGGAAAAACCCGAATCAGTCCAGACTCAGCAAAAGCCATATCATTTACCAACTCCCTCCAAAGAGCGGCATACCACCGAGCCCAGAATACCCGCTTCCGGACCTGATGGGAAACCTTGGGAGCATCCCTCCAACAGGTTAGGAAGAATAGAAGAAAAGGGGTAAGAATCCAACAAAAAAAACTAAGGGAAGAAAAAGCTAAAGGTTAATCTCCTAACCTCCCGCCCTAAAGATATCTGGTACCAAGATCTCCCCTTCATCCGACCTCAGGGTCCGTCCCCAATCTCCAGTGGCCCAGAACCAGAGATCTTTGAAATTCTTATTGGAATCAGGGAGCTTTTGGATGACGTTTGACGAACTATCATAAGCAGAAAGGTAGTACCAACCGTGGTGAGTCTTTGGGTTGGCCTTCAACCGATACAACCTCTTCACCTCTTCAAAAAAAGGTTCGCCAAGCCCCTTCCGATGCCAAGCTACATACAACCCAGCCAAAATCCTTCAACTGTTTAGACTCAACTGACAGGGGGCGATCTCCATCTCGGCCAACATCCAGGCAAAATAGGGTTGAATCGGCAGCCGGAGCCCGCATTCGAAGAAAGCTGGGAGAAGGGCCACGGAACCCTCGTCAGGCTGACTGGCGCGATCACATGGAAGAGGGACCTCAAGGGAAATGTCTATCGGGATGTCATATCGTTGCCAAAGCAGTGCTAGATCATCCTCGGTTATCTTAGAAGGCCGAACCATGTCCAGAGTCGAGCCGTCAAAATCACCGGGTTCCAGATCCTCCCGAGGAACCCTCTGATGGTAAGAATCTTGTTCAATCTCAGAAGGAGTGGGGGTAGTATCAAGGTCTTCCACACTGGGTGCCCCCGAGCCCGAGAAAAGCTCTTCAGTAGGGGGTGTTGAGGGTCTAGCAGGGTTTACAGAGGAAGATCTGTTATCGGACATTCCCGACATCCTAAGAAATAAAAAAGGAGGGGGAAGTCAGTCTATGGCTAAGAACTCTAAGAACTGCTCAAGGATTCCGAGAAAACTAAACAAGTGGTTTCTAAAATGCCCTAAAGCAAAATCCGACAGACCATAAGTCACTCCCTAGCAACATCAAAGCTAAACGAAAGATTCACAAGGCATAGGTCGTTCAGAAAGCTTACTTGTCCTTCCAGAAAGACTGAAAATTGCACGGCACGGTTTGCACGCCCCTTGTGTTCATAGGTCATAGCGGAGAGGAAAACTCACGGTTGGAAAGAAACTTCAGGAAACGCTGAATCAAACGAATCACAGTTGGAGCAGGGAAGATGTTTACAAGAAGGAGAGAAAAATTTTCCAAAAATGACTCCACAGTAAAAGCCTCGTCTTCTTATAGTCATAAGTGGGACGCTCATGGCCGTTGGATCGAAAAAAAGACCCGGATGGACGCCAAGTGTTAACTGAAAAAGAGGTCTGCCAAAATTAAACGAACGGTTGAGATCAGCGCACTGTTAAGGCGCCTCTCCACGGTCGATTCACTTCTTTTTTGGCGGGAACCCGACGGATGTTTGACAAGTATCAAACTTAGGAAAAACCCTAAAGGTGATTTGATGGGCATTTAAACAGATGTGACTATTGCGCATCTCAAGAAAAGGCGCTTAAAAAGAGGCGACAGAAAATTTTGATTCAACTCCGGATCGACCTCCAACAGAGTAATCGGCACACCATCTTTATATAATTCCCGGCACCAAGTTGTATACTCATTGGAACCGAGAACTAGGGGACAAATATTGATGGTGTTTTCAGGCACTATGATATTTAAAGCAGTACGACGAGGATAGAAGGGTAATTCTCTTCTTAGGTGAGATCGTTAAAGCCGACCCGACCGCTTTGTAATAAGAGACCAAGCACCTTGTGGTTTCATACCGGCCACAACTTTTAGAGACCGAGCACATTTTGGTTTCAGACCAAGCATATTATGATCGGTTCCCGAGCACTTGGGTTCATATGACCGGGCATCTTTCAGAACGGCATAAGCATTCTCAGTACAAATAACCATTATGACCGACCTCATGAAGACCGAGCATGTAGCAAAGACGTTCCAGAAAGGAGAAACATCCTATTTCTACAGGGAAAGGGATAACGTTATCCTACTTTCATAGGGAAAGGAGATGAGTCAGTATCCAAATAGGATAAGAGAAGTAGAGACAATATTAAATTAGGAATCCTTGCAAAATGAGAAGATTGATTCGACTGAGGATTCTTATACAAATAGGAATCTGATTTCTGTACTATTATAAATAGAAGGGCAAGATATGTGTATAGGGGATCAGAATCATCAAGCTCTGACTTGTAAAAACACAAAAAGATCTGAGAAGCGTATTTGAGTAATAAAAGTATCATCCTGTTTGTGTCCGTGGACGTAGGTCGGACCAAGATCCGCCGAACCACGTTAAATCTCCTTGCTGATAAGTGCGTTTATCCCTCTTCTGCTAAATTTGCCTTTGGTCCCCCATAACCAAACAAATTCACTATTGATGGAGGGTTGTCTCGGGAGTGATATTCCCATATTACCCTAAGACCAAAATCAGCCGTCAACAAACTCAATTAAATCATTTCTTAATTTCGTCATTAATCTTGTAATATCAATTTCATATAATATTCCTAAATAACCATAGTAAGCTTGTAAAGCACCATTCAAACCTTCTAATTTAAATCTATGATAAAAAACAGCAGCAATAAGATAAAGTAAAGGAATTTCTCTAAAATAATTCAACCATTTTACCTTCATAAAAGTAATGGCTTCTAACAAAACAATATCATTAGGATCGCTACTTTCAGCATGTTCATCGAGAGCACCAACAATATTCAAATTTTCAAGAAGAAATAAATGTGCTGTTGGATAATAAACACCGCTAAAAATTAAAGTTGCTTCATTAAAAGGTTTTAAAATATCTAAAATGTTTTCACAAATATCCCATTGACTAGGATAAAGTGTGACATTTTGAACATATTGAGAAAAAAAACTACATAATGCATCTTTGTATTGAAATGCTTGAGATAAAAGAAAATAAGTTGAATTCCAACTTGTTGGATTGAATTCCAACGTATTGGAACATCTCTTGAAAATTTAATCGGTTTAATACCATTTATTTTACAAAACTTCATCCATTCTCTCTTAACTTGAGAATATGACCAAATACAATTAAGTGTCATTTTAATAGGATCAAGGAAAAGTGATAATAATTTTAGACCGTCTTGAACACATAAGTTAAGGACATGACATGTACAACGAATATGAAAAAATCGACCACCTAAATTTGGTTGACATAAGGATTTTAAATCATTGATGGATGCAGTATTTGCAGATACATTATCAAATCCAATTGTTAAAATTTTATCTACTAAACCATATTCATCAAAAATTACCTTCATCATTCTATAAATATTTTATGCAGTATATTGATCATCAAAAACTCTAAATGCAATAAGTCATTTTTGCATGGTAAATGATGCCTCAATCCAATGACAAGTCACACCCATGTATGAGTGTGTTTGCCAATGGTCACTCCAAATATCAGAACATATAGAAATACGACCTTTCGTCTCTTTAATATTTCATTTAAAATAATTTTACCATCTTTATATAATTTAAAAATATGACGTTTTGTTGTGTTTCGAGTCATTCTACATGTAGAAGGATTTAAAGCATTATGCAAGTAATAGTAAAATGAATTTTTTTACCAAAGCTTAAAGAAAGATGTGCCATACAAGTTAATTTCGTAAATTCTTCTATATTTTTTGCATCAGAATATTTAAATAAATCTACAGCACTCGTACCTCTACTAGATGATGCGTACCGGGCCATTTGAGTTTACGTCGTATCAATTCCAAGTTCAACCGGATGATGTCTTTCCATGTGCTTGATCATATTGCTGTAAACACCAGAAAATTTGTAGGAAACCCTACAATAGTTGCAAATCACTCTTGAACTGTCATAGTTTAATTTTTCTAAATGAATATGAATTTTGAAAACATCCGAGGAACGAGCCTTAACTTCTCTTCTCCGTGATTGTGCACCGACATTAGGGCCACTCTCTTGGGTTGGCATATTTGACATGATGTTATCAGATGAGCTTGCCATTTTTAGTTTAAGAAATAAGTAAGAAAAATAAGAAAATTGACTAATTGCGAATGATAATAACTAATTGAATTGAGAATGAGAATAAGAGAATTATAGGAATTGAGAGAGTTGAGAATTTGGTCTGTTAAAATAATGAAAAATGAATCCTATTTATAGAGTTTTAGAATTTTTTTGAAACCAAAAATGCCCCTAAATATAACCATTTTATTACTATTATTAGGGATATATTAGGAATTTATAATTTATAAATTTTTTTATGCCTTAACGGCATTTTTTTTTTTATTTTGAGGGCAGGAAGCCAACTAGCCGTTGGGGTTAGGGTTCCTGTTGGAACCGTTGAACCGGTGGAACCTTATGGTTCCACCGGTTTGGATCGGTTCGAGTTGGGTTCGAACCCTAACCGAACCGATCGGCCACGGTTCCGATTCTGGAACCGAAACCTTCAGGTTCCAACCGGTTTGGTTCCGGTTCCAAACCGGAACTATGACCGGGTCTAAATGTAATGATAGTCAATCGACACAATTCTAATAATAATAAAGCTACATCTTCTGCTTATATTATTCATTCACAAAATATATGGCATGATAGGTTGGACATGTTAATTATGATACAATGCGTAAATTAATTAACATAGACCTAATACTAAATTTACAATTGATAACCAACATAAATGAGAAGCATGTGTTGAAGTGAAAATGAATAGAATATCATTTCATTCCATAGAATGAAGTTCTGAACCCTTGAAACTTATACACGCCGATGTGTGTGATATGGATTTCGTGGAAACAAGAGGCAGTAAAAAATAATTTGTCACTTTTATCGATGATGGATAAGATTCTACTATGTGTATTTACTAATGAGCAAAGTGGAAGCTATTGAGAGCTTTATACATTATAAGAACGAAGTTGAAAATCAACTTGGCACGAAAATCAAAAAAAATTAGGAGTGATAGATGATGTGAATATGTGTTACCATTTGGTGAATATTGTTCAAACTATGGATTTATTCACGAAACTACGGCTCTTTATTCGCCTCAACAAAATGGGATGCGGAATGCAAAAATTGAACGTTGAAGGAAATTATGAATGCCATATTGACAAGCTATAATTTACCTCATAATTTATGGGGGAAGTCTTGCTTTCCGCTAACTACATTCTAAACAAGTTACCTCACAAAAAATTGGATAATGCACTATATGAATTGTGGAAAGTTCATGTATTTTCCAACAAATTTCTGAAAGTGTGGGGGTGTCTCGCTAAAATGATGGTTCCTAAACCTAAGAGTGTGAGAAAAGGACCAAAAACTATTGACTGTATATTTATTGGATATGCTCACAACTGTAGTGAGTATCGATTATTGGTATATAAATATGAAATTCCTGACATCAATTCAAATACGATAATTGAGTCAAAGAATGTGACATTATTTGAAGAGATAATTCCTTGTAAAGAAAAACAAAAAACAAAGTCTCTCAAAGAACTATTGATACTGATACAGGTATTGACAAGTTAACCAAAAATCTAATCAACATGGAAATATGAGGAAAATGAACCTATACGTACGTAACAAAAGAGCAAGTATGTTTAAGTCATTTTGACCTAATTTTCTGACATACCTGTTAGAAAATGAGCCTCAAAGTTATAAAAAAGCGATGTCTTGTTCGGATGCACCTTTATGGAAAGAGGCTATCAATAGTGAGATTGATTCTATCATTCAAAACATACTTGGGAATTAGTTGATATTCCTCCAAGTTGTAAGCCGTTGGGCTACAAATGGTTTTTCAAACGGAAGATGAAGCCGGATAGATCAATAGATAAGTATAAGGCAAGACTTGTCATAAAAGGTTATAGACAAAAAGAAAGCATTGATTACTTTGATACATATTCATCAGTGACCCATATCACATTAATAAGAATGCTTATAATCATAGTAGCTATATTTGGCCTTAAAATACATCAAATGGATGTAAATACGACATTCTTAAATGGTGAATTGGATGAAGAAATTTACATGGAAAAACTAGAAGGTTTTAATATCCCTGGACAAGAACACAAATGTGCAAATTTGTAAAATCCTTATATAGATTAAAACGAGCACCTAAATAATGACATGAGAAATCTGACAAAGAAATATTGTCAAATGGATTCAAATTCAATGAGTGTGATAAATGTGTATACACTAAATCAACTCAAAAAGGATATGTCATTGTGTGTCTCTACGTAGTCGATATGCTGATAATTGCTAGCAATCATGAGATGATTCAGTCTACCAAGAAAGTATTGACTAGCAAATTTGACATGAAAGATTTAGGAATAGCTGACTTGATCATATGAATTAAAATTTTCAAAACATCAGAAGGATACATTTTATTACAGGCTCATTATGTTGAGAAAATACTTGAGAAATATAACCAATGAGATCTAAACGTAGCTAGAACTCTTGTGGACATAAATTTTCATTTGTCAAATAATACTAGTTCAAGCGTATCGTAATTATAGTATTCAATAATCATCGGGAGTCTGATGTATCTACCAAATTGCACACGATCTGATATTGCTCAAGCTGTAACAGACTTAGTAGATATACAAGTAATCCATGCTATAACCACTGGAAAATCATAATAAGATTTTTGAGGTATCTAAGAGAAATTTCAAAATATGTTCTGCATTACATGAGACATCTTGCTATTCTAGAGGGATACATCGATGTTAATTGGATATTTGATACAGTGGATTCTAAATTCACGAGTGGATTTATTTTCACACTTAGTAGTGCAACTGTGTCATGAAAATCCTTGAGGCAAATGTGCATTGTCCGGTCTATTATGAAGTCCGAGTTCATAACATTAGACAAGAAAATGGAAGAAGTATAGTGGCTTCAAAATTTCTTAGAGGATATTCGAAATTGGCTAAAATTAATGCCAGGTATAAGCATACATTATGATAGTCAATCAGCTATCAGGAAAGCCCAAAATATAATACATAATGGCAAGTCTTGACACATATATTGAAGACACAATAACATCAGGCAACTGCTCTCAAGCGGCATAATTTCAATAGATTATGTCAAGTCAAAAGAAAACCTAGCGAATCAACTTACTAAAGGTTTACCTAGAGAGCAAGTTGAGAAGTCATTGAGAGGAATGAGCTTGAAGCATATAAATTAAGAATTGTCATTATGTAAACCCAACCTACCTGGCTGGAGATTCCAAGATCTAAGTTCAAAAGGGAAAAATAAAAATTTGTACAATTCAAAATAAGCACTATAGAGTTCTATACTCTTTCATATTCTTATAATGGCGCAAAGTGCTGTATGTCAAGGTTAGGATAAGTTAAGGCTTTTAATGATCAATATATTAGGAGAAGAGTCCTAATAGGGGTAAAGACATATTACATTTCATAGTAGATAACTTATTTCAAGTAAGAAATGAGACCGCTTCCATGAGAATTTTAAAGGCTAGATTCCTAAAGTACTTGATGAAGCCATTACTGATGTTCATAGTTGAATTGAACACAATCGTAGAACATTAAATGGTCAGAGTGAAGGGTTGTGATGTCTATTGTCTTGGTTACACCAACAGTAGAACAGTTCAAGACTATGAGTCACTGGTTTGCCAAGTAAATCCGATAGTTATTCACTAGGTAAGGTTCAAGGCGAAAGCTACCAATTTTGATGAAGTTTCATCTTAAGGAAACTCTCTTAAGTGTCTGCATTGATATTTAAAAAATTATGGGGGATTGTAGGAAATTTCCTAAATATAAGGTATATGTTGATGGAGTTGGTGCTTGGAGTGCCAATCCGATTTGTATATTTTATTATTTATTAATAAAATAACTACATTTTCATTTTATACCTTATTAATGGTATTGTCATTATGCGTATTAGATTGATGCATACATATGCTAAGAATGACATCGACCTTAGAATAGTCTTGACACTAGGTGCAAATTATTTTTAAAGTAAATATTCCTAGTCGTTGGTTTTGGAATACGGTCGAATTCCTATAACCTAGAAAACTAGCACATATCGTATATTGAAATTAGAGTTCCAATAGTTTAACCTGATGTACCATGAGTTTTGGAAACTCGTATAGACATGTGGGTATTCATTGAAGCGAATATTGAATGACTCATAGGTGATTCCTAATAGTTGGAAGTATACACCACCATTAATAAGAATCTCCTCGAGTCGAGTAACATATGTAATCATTTGACAATAGGATAATATTGATTTTGTGTGACATGATCCACACTTTGATGTCATGTATGTCAGAAACCTTTCATGGTCTAGCCTCTAGATGTTCGTTGGGTGTGAACCGATGCACTCAGTAATCAAGTGTGAAGTAAGATAGGATCCGTCGGCCTGTATGTGTACCATAAGGGGTTTAGGTATCCATGTGAGTAAAGCTACGATTCTTAAATATTTGGCCAAAGTAAATCACCTAGGGCGGATCGCATCAGTTATGAAGAATCTTGGATATGTCGACATGAGATGTGTGCCTCGGAAACTTGACGATATATTCTATGTTTCCTACGAACAACTCAGATAGCCTACGACGAAAGGATTATTAAACATATGTGATGACCTTGACTTGTATAGTTCAGAAAGGTCATTCGTGTTCTTTGTGAATTTGGAGGTAGCCGAATTGCGTACATATTAGCTAGGCTTATATGAGGAACATGTCTGAACTTAGAGAGTCCCAATATGAAGTGTACACGTTGAGCACTTGGGTAGCAGATTATTTTGATAAAAGATAATATTCGATATTATAATTATCAACCACGATAATCAAGTGTTATTAGATAATATTGATTATTTACTTTGACCTAATTGGATTAATTAGATTAATTCAATAATTACAAAGGGCTTAATTGTAATCATAATTATATCTACTATTTGAGTATATTATGGTAATTGTAAGTATGTTATAATAGGTGGTTTTGGATTGATTTAATTGGATTAAATCAATGTGACAAACATTTAACTAATCTATTTCCTATTCCTTGGCTTGATTTAATTGGATTAAATTAAAGTGGGAGATAATGGAGATTATTCACACCTAATTATACATATTTGGACAAATTGGATTAAGCCCACTTAAAAGTTGATTACTACTTTTATTAATTAAAAATTACCTAAGTTTTGCTATAAATAGCAAGCTTTAGGAAGGTTTTATTTACAAGTATAATTATAATTACAAATACAAATACAAGCAAATTCTTAGAGAAATTAGCCTAAGTTAGAGAAGTATTTAGAGAAGCTTGTGAGGTCTCTATAATATTTCATTTAGGAGAAATCATGATTGGATCTTGAAGTGAAGCTTGCTAGCATTGGAAATCAAGATTGGATCTTGAAGTCAAGCTTGCACACCTTAGAGGTTCTCCAACCATTTCAAGAAAGAAACATTTAATATGATTAACTAAGTCAATCTCACTTAATTATAATATATAAATTATAATATAATCGGAATAATTAATGACATACTATATTACCGCCTATATGGTCGGTTTAAAAATAAATTACATTATCGCCTATATGGCAGGTCTTTATGTGACAAATGATTATCGCCTATATAGCTGTTGTAATTGGACTAAAATAGATTACCACCTATATGGCTGGTTTTATATGTTTGACATTATTAATTCATGAGAAAGTAGAACAGAAAATAATTAATATATTAGAATAAGTGAGATTTCTAGGTTTGAAATATTAAATGTGGATCCCTAAATCCAGCATTTTCTTTTTATTTTATGGAAGTGATGAAACACAATAATCGCAAGCTTAATTTAAAACTAGTAGTGAACATATTTATAATAAACCTATCTGAAGTCGAAGCCTTGCCCCGCCTTCACTTCCTTCATGTCTGCCTTGTCCTTACGGCAGTAATTGATTTAATTATATTATGGGTAATTATTTAGTTTGTTTATTGAATCTTAAGCCTAATACTTCTTGTTGTATGGATCACCAATAATATTGATGTGGTAAACTTAAAATGAACTTGGAAAAGGGATTTTAGGTTTCATCCTTTGATTTAATAGCTCACGATCTTCCTTGAGTATAGATAACCCTTTAATAGATTTCCTTACAGGATATGAATATACCTGTCTGGCGTGGGTAGCCATAATTGAAACTTGAACTTAATAAATTCAGATAACTTAGTTAACATAGAAATATTATTAATTGGATTATACTGGGTATTTGTGTCTGACCATTGGAAGAGACTTTTACATAATTTCATGTTCCAGGTTAGCAGACTGATTTATTACACATATATAAGAGAATCAATTCATCTTTAGAATAATATTGTGTGGAATCACAACCCTAGATATTTGTGTCTTTAGATTATTTTCCTTAGTACTTTCTTTTGTTTATTTTATTTATTTAATCAGCAAATCCATATTCAACTAACCAATCAAACAATCATTACATTCTCCCTTTAATTAGATACCTGTAAATAAATAGTATCAATAATTAATACAATAGTAGGAATTAAGTCCTCTTGAGATCGATATTTTTATACTATTTGAACGATATGTGCGCTTGTGTTATACGCATGTGATTATGCCGGTTAAGGTCCACCCGTAAATGTTTCACTCACCGCATATACATGATAAGTATGAGGTACTATGGAAACTGATCGAGCACATTTGCATCCCGGGCCTCCTACTGCTTCACGATGACCATCGCCATCGAGAACCAAAAATTGGCAGGTCAAATGACAACCACTATAGGAGAAGCTTGTTCATCTTTTAGAGGGCTTGTTCATTCATTAGTTAAGAAAATCCAACTCCTGATATTACATTTCATTCAACAGCTCAATCCTAAATGGAGACTTCTGATAATATCTTTTACATTTCATTCAACAGCTCACTGGGAAGCCATTGGAAATATTTTCTCCATATCTCTGCATTCCAAAGCTTATTGAGTCGGGTACCGTCCAACTGTTGCAAAAGATAGGCACCCGACTTGATGACCTCGACCACTTTATATAGCCCCTCTCATTTGGCTCCCAGTGAACCTTCATCGGGCCTTCTCGTGTTCAAAGTAACTCGCCTCAAGACCAAATCCCCATGGAAAAATGATCGCACATGAACACTCTTATTGTAGAACCGGGCCATCCTCTACTGATACATGATCATTTTGATCACCGAACTCTCCCTCTTTTCTTCTATCAAGTCAAGTTAGTCTTCACCAGCTCTTCGTTCTACCCTTCTTCAAAATTTTAAACCCGATTAGTTGACACCATAATCTCAGCTAAGATAGCTGCTTTGTACCTATAGGCCAAAAAGGATTCCTTGTAGGTCGTCCGATGTGGTCGAAAAACCTTTGGTAGCTCCTCGACACACAAACCTTTGCAAGACCAAGCCACGCCTTCACGTTGCTCTTTATAGTTTTATTCGTTGCTTCCAGTTTCCCATTTGACTTTGGATGAGTATGTGAGGTGAATCTTAAATAATATGTAGGTTCTCACAAAGCTTACTGAAGTCTTTACTAACAAACTACTTCCGGTTGTCCATAATGATAGACCGGGGAATCCTCAATCGGCATACGATATTCTTCATGATAAAAAGCGAGGGTTCACAATGTCATCATCTCTACCAAGTGAATAACCCTAAAAAGCTATAAACGCCCTAACAATGACAAAATAGTAAATTTACAGAGTACAACAAATGCAAACACATCCAATAAACCCTAGAAACTCATGCTTTCCACCCCTAACAAAAAATCCAGAAAAACACCCAAATACACACACAAAATCAAAATATATCCACACCAACTAAACCGACCCCCCATTTCTATTAACTCATAAAAACCAGAAAATGACATATAAGCATATCACCCGAGCAGATCACCACCATTATCATGAGCAACAACATGAACGAAGAAAAAATGAAGTCAATGAAGAACTTATGGTGTCGAAAGATGGTAATGAAAGATGCTTGAAGTTGAGAAAGAGTTGAGTGGCAGAAAGATGATTGAAGGTCTGGAATAGTTGCTTTAAAGAAGATGAATTGCTAAAAGAAAAAAAATGAAAAGGAACGACCTTTAAATATGTAGCTCAGGCTGGCACTGACCATCAGATCGAAGCAAATGCACGAGATCAATGACACATATAAGGGATATCTCGACCGTTGAAATCAGATGAAAGACTCAGATTGAAGCCACGAGTTCATTTGATCACAACCATTTTCAGTGTTGGTGCGCAAGCTATAGATGCACGACAACTGGCATCTCAGAGAGAATAAGCAAAAAGAAAGTCTGACAGATGTGATGAGCATTTAAGGAAGACCATTACGCCTTTACCTCTTCCTAGGAATGATTCAGAAACCCTAGGAAGAATCTTCAGTTGGCGGTGAAAGAAAGGCAATCATTATAAATAGGGAATCTTTAGCGATATGTGTAGTATCCTGACTCGATGGGTATGGCAATAGGAGTAGATACGAGTTGCGAATTGATCACACATGTTCGATCCATACCACCATCATTTTTTGAAGTTCTCGACATCAACTCACTAACTCATTAATATCGAGAACTATGGGACAAATGTTGATGGTGATGTTTTACCCCGAGGAAGTCTGAATATCGGGGAGAGGAAGTTTGGGGTTTGTACTAGGCAAAAAGAGAAATGAAGATACCCTAGAGGTCGAAGTCAAGAGAAGGACCCGAGCCCATTATACGAGGGAGTTTTACCGATGATAAGACCATCTTAGAGAATTACCGAAATAGTCCATGAAGAAGGACCAAAGTGAAAATTCGTGGGGGCCTAGTGGAAATTTTTGAAACTTTTCTATATAAACCTAGAAGTTTATAGAAATTGCAAAATACTTATAATTTCCATAAATCTTCAAAAACGACCCCCATCCCTAAAAAATTTAAAGTCATCATCTTCTCTTTGCGCCGACCGCACTCCAACCACCGTCGAAAGGACCGCCGACTCACCCCCACTCTCTAACTGCTGGCGACCGGCCAAGGGACGCCGAAATCTGGCGAAACCGAGATGATTTATATATGCACATGGGTCTCTCAATCTCAGTTCGTCACTTCATTTCATGGCCCGAGCCACCCGCCAAATCAAAGCTCTCGAAGAGTACTACAAGGCTGCGATGTCGGTTTTACGGAATGACGCTTGGTTTCACGTGAATCAAAAGAAAAAGATTCGAATGAATAGTGACCCATGATGAACAGTAACTCCAATCGAAATTCCGTCAAATCTAACGTGTTCTTTGAATCATTTGGAGTCTGTATATGGCCTCAAAATCTCGGTAAGATCTCCCGGTAAAAATCCATAAATTTCAAGTTTATAGTTAAATGTTCAGATGTATTCCGTAGCTTCGAAGAGTTATATATTGATATAAATTAAATTATTTGGGTATTAGTATGTTGAATATGAGCATTTGATAAAATCCGAGTGAAAATAGACGAGTTTAATCGATCCGAAAAAATATGCAAGTTTCTGGAAAAAAAATGGAATTTTGCGTGTAATAATGTGTTTTAATTTTAATGATAGTGATGAGTTATATATGATATTATGAACATGTTTAGATAAATTTGAGTAGGTTCAGAGGATTCAAGACACTTCCGTAGCGTTTACAGAAATGTTTTTTTGAAGATTTTCCAAAAAAATACGTAAATCGAGAATTTAGGTGAACTAGTGGCTTGAAATAGTTTGTAATGGTGTTTTAAGAATATTGAAAATAAAAGTGTTGAAATCAGACTTGATTTGGTCGTCCAGGAAAGATCCAGAATTTTATCGTAATTTAGTCGAGAACTCTGTAAGACGTGTTTCTGACGATATTTCACCATTTGTTTTGATAGATGTGACAAAGACTTGGAGTGCTCATGAAGCCAGGTAAGTAACTCATGCGATGAGAGCTTAATGAGTACTTTCATGTTTTGAATATACATATACATTTGTGTATATATGATTGATATGTTAGGTTAAACAGAAGATAGTTAAGAAGTAGTTTGAAAAAGAGTTCAAGGTTATATGTAGTTAAGCAAAATGACCATCGCAAGTATGGATTTTGTTATTATCATGATATGATATAAGTGGTTTAATGATATTAATGTTTGTATGTATGAATTGATGTGTTTGAAGTGAAATGTTTGATAAGTTTAATGTCTATGTGTATGTATGAATATACATAAAGATATGAATCTGTAATGATATGAATTATGTATGTGAATGAATATGATAATATATAAGTATATGAGTAGGTATTCATATATGCATATGATGTTAAGATACATATAGGTTGGATATGTTCATTTGGTAAAAATATTATATCAAATGTTCCTAGATAGAGATTCTGAATGAATATGTTTGATCGATAAAGGAAAAGCTATGAGGATAATTAAAGGTATGACATTTGAATTTGGTAAGAATAGGTATATTCATATGTTTGAAACATATGTTTGTATGTGAGTATTTGGAATGCTTCTTATGGATGTGCTTGTGTATGAGAAGTCATGCGATGAGTTTGGTGTGTCGTGATATGTATATATTGTTTGATTGTGTTCCTTGTAATGTATTGGTTGTTAAATGTGCTTCGTGGTTGGTTGTATGATGATTGTGTGTGTGACTGTGTGTATGTACGTGTATGATAGAACTCGTAGATTATATGGATAATGAATGCTTATGTGAAATGAATGAATGAATGAATGAATTTGAAAACTAATGTGAGCATTAGATGTTATAAAGCGCTTTTGTTAAGTTATACTGGCATGTATGTATATGTATAAGAATTTTGGAATTATTTTTGGCATGAATATAAGAGAGGTGTGTTATGGTATGTGTAAATACATATGAATCTTGATTGTTAAGCCATTGTAAGATTATTGTAATTAAAAGAAGTTAAGGAAAATTTATTTAACATACCGATTTGATGATATTTCAAAGTTAGATAATTGTGATAAAAGTATAGATGTATACGAGTTTTGCTTTGTATGCTTTGGATGTTAGCTATTAGATTAGCACATATGTTGATATGAAAAAGTGAAGATTTGATATGAGTTAAGAATAAAGAATAATAACAAGTTAATATATTCGAATTTGTAATAATTTAGTAAATCTGATAAACTGTTGAAATGTTTGATTTGTTTATTGTAATACTAACATGGGTACTTACTGAGTTTTTAAAACTCACACCAAACCAGTTTGCTAGTTTTACAGGTTGGCTTCCAAGTAGGTCAACCATTTCAACTTTGGAAGATATGCTCGAGGCGCAGATCACCCGAGTGGCAGTCACCCTTACAAGAGTCCTAGGATAAACTTTAGAAAATGTAGGACATGAGATTAATATTTAATTTGTCTTACTGAGCACGTTGTTTGTAAATATTGAGTAAATGTTTAGATTTCTTATGATGTTTTGGGTAGAGCCCTTGAATGTTGATAGATGATGTGGGCACGGAGCCTTTAGGTTGTGGTTTGATAAGTTTTGTGTGGACCTAAGGTCCTTTTATTGGTTTAATGTTTTCTTATATTCCGTTTGATGCTGGATTGCGATCCAGTTTGTCCAATTTTAGGATACATCATACTGAATTTTCGGTAAATTCGGAGGCTTATGGAGATGGGTCACTCTCGTCTCCTACCGGTAGTATCCTGCCTCTGGCGGAGTGTTACACTTACCGATCTGACTTATTGAAGAAGGAAGATATGATCCAACACCATTCAATTTGGCATGCCGACCTGGGGATGGAGGTTGAGGCCACAATATCTTGTACTTATAGGTATATGACGTATGCCGTACTTGAAAGTTTGAGCTTCTAGAAGGCTGATATGACAGGAGTAAGTGAACGACTCTCTTTGGGAAATGACTCTGCCAGATGGAACAATATTGGAGTGGTTGAACTGCAGGGTGCCACGTCAACAGAACATGTAATAGTGACCAAAAGGTTGGAATGATGAATTTCTGCTGACATGGGTGGTTGAGTCAAAGGCCAGAGCGACTGTTTGCAGAGTGTTTAGGGAAAGGAGAATGAGACAATAATAGTAGGGTGACATGAGTTGACATTTGTGGAATAGTGAATTCAGAAGCCTATATAAAGAGGCTGAAGCCATAAATTTAAGGGTTAGAAATTTGCATATTTCATTACATGTAAAAGAGCTCTAAAAACTTAGTGAGAGAAAGAGAGAAAACTGGTCGGGTTCGACTCCTAACAAGTAATAAAATTACTCCCTTTTACTCCCGTAGATGTAGGTTGGAGTCACTCCGCCGAACCATGTTAATTTTTTTCTCTGTGATTTTCTATATGCTTGCTAAGTTTGTTTTGGTTCCCTACTAACTAAACAAATTCACTGTTGGGGGAGGTTTGTTCGAGGGGCTGAATTGCCAAATCACCCATGGAACAAAAAACAGCGATCAGCGGGATTAACAAATCCTAAATAAATTCAAATTGAATTTTTCCTCATATCTCTAGGGTCTTTTAGGCTTATATAAAGGAGGTCTGGTTACACACATATAAAAGATTGAAGAGAGAAACCCTAATATTAGAAAGGCACTTAAAAAAACTAGTAGCAAGTCGAGTGCTGAGTTGATAACGAATCAGAAACTATTCTTTTTAAACACATTGACTTTAAGTTTTAAGAAAAGATTTATATGGGTTGTCTCTCTCTCTTTTATTTTATTTTATTTTTTTTCACAGTCCAGCAGTACAACAAAATTTAAATTTTCTGTCATTTCTTGCAGGTGAAAAAAAAAACTAATATACATATCATTTAACAGTTTTCCAAAATAAATGTTTCTTGATTGTGTGTGCTATTTACTTTATTTCTGTATTTTTAACCTTCTTTTCCTTTTCAACGGTAGGGGTGAAAAAAATTAAATTAAATTTTTAGTTAATTATATACTTCTTCTAAGAATTCAACTTGAATTAAAAAAAATTAGTGTGCTGTCCAAATATCACTATCACTGAAGAGTACAAGAGACGCTCCGGCAGAACAACAGTACTTATAGATTATTATTATTATTATTATTATTATTTTTTTTTTCAATTTCATCATTCCTTTCATTGTCATTTGAAATTTACGATACTGAAGGAGACACTCCGATAAAGATCCTTTATTCTATATATACACACACACATAACTAAAGGGCTGAGTTACCAATTTCTTTTACTTTTATTTATTATTATTATTATTATTTTTTTAAAGGGATGTTAATATCAACGACTCATAAAAAATGAGCTCAAATAAAAGTTTTGCAAACAACATTACCAAACAAGTATAGGGTAACTAGATAAAAACTAGAGAAAAATTAAAGACAAGCCCAAGATTTAACAAAAGATGGGAAATGAATTAAATCTGCAGCGGATGACTCAAAATCTTCAGGAGCTTAAGAATTTTAAAGGGAATAACTGTATGGAGATGAGCTTAACCATCTCAGATTTTATACTTTCCATTTTATTTTTAATTTTAATTATTTGAAATAAAAATCAAATCCCATTCCAAACTTTAGTATGATTAGTAGATACGTATGATTAGAAGATATTTTTGTTAGAAGATCGTGAGCTGAAGTTATCACATAAATAAAATGAAATTAAGAATAATTATTATTTTGGGAGGTTTTGCCTATCATATAGTAATACAATAATAATAAAGAGGCTTAGTTTACTATAAATCTTAACAATAAAATAAAGTAATGAAACACAAATTTAACGTGGTAAAATCATTAATGTGAGAGAAACATCCACGAGCAAATGTAGAAGAATTTCACTATAGTGGAAAGAATTTTATAACCTCTCTAAGCATAAGGAGTGAACAATCTCACACTTTCTTAAAATATGAGAACTACAACTCTCTCACAAACTCTTCAGAATAAACAATATTTTTATTTCTTAGAATACAGAGGATTTGATTGAGAATGAAATGAAAAAAATAATAAAATATAGCATCTATTTATAGGCATGAGATTCACATATAAATAGTAAATTTTAAAATTTTTATTAACATGTATGTCCCACCCACATATTTAATTTATTTATTTTAAACTAAACTTTCGGCGGCTTAGGTTGCAATGATTAACATTTTAAAACCATATAAGCAAATTATTGGTTGGTTAAAAATTGTGTTAGAGTTCGATTTTTTGCATATATACGAGTATTTTATAATAAGACAATTTTTGAAAAATATAAATAGATCTTTCAAATATTATTTTGGTATATGCATTCTAAATACTAATGTCACATTTATTTTTTCACTCCATTTCACCATCCAATAAATGTATATTATTTCACTCTTAGATTTTAAAAATTAGAATAGTTCATAAGAAGTATCACTAATAATATAAATTGCAACATAAGAAAACAGTGAACAAACACTAAAACTCATGAAAATTACTTAAAAAAAAAAAAAGAAGCTATTTTCCTTATACAAAAAATCATATCAAACAAATACTTAGAGTGTGTTTGGTTGGGGGGTTTTGGAGGGGAGGGGAGGGGAGGGATTATTTTAAATTTTGTTTGTTTGGTTCAATTTTTTGAAGGGGAGGGGAGGGGAGGGGAGCAAAATCCCTCCTAAGTCAATTTTAACTCCCCTCCAAAAGTGTGGGGTTTTGGAGGGGAGAGAAAGTGATGAATTAAAATTTTAAATGTAATTACTAAATTATCCCTACTTATATTGTTTTACTTTTATTTATAACATGCTATAAGGATAAAATAGTAAATTAGTTTTAAAATCTCTTCCCAATTAAACATATATTTAATTAAAAACTCTCCTCTCCCCTCCCCTCCCCTCCTTTGAACCAAACATATATTTAATTAAAATCTCTCCCCTCCCCTTCCCCTCCCCTCCATTAAAATCCCTCCCCTCCCCTCCCATCCCCTCCCCTCCCCTCCCCTTCCCTTCGTTGAACCAAACATACCCTTAAAGAGAGATGAAACGACAATGCTAGAATGTATCCACGCCATCTTTGGTATTCACTTCACCGATCGATAATCCTAACAAGAGAAGGCCTCGAATGGCGGCACTGTTTCATTGGCACAAGGGAGTTTTGGACTATACCAATGAAACCCATTTTTTAATATGATCCTTAGATACTGAGAGTGGGGGGTTAGACCGTTGTACGATCTAAATGAGTGAACGGTAAAAGCTGAAATTCTATAATAAAAATATTTGGTTCTACAACGAAAATTCAGAGATAACTTTGTATAATTTTTTTTTCTTGTCTAAGAGTTCTGAACTCTTTTCTGAAAGTCTCATATGAAAATCTTTCTGTAAAACTTATCTTTTCTAAAAATTCTTGTAAAAATGTTGTTTTTTGAAATTTTTTTTCTAAAAACTTTCTCTGAAAACTACATCTGAAAATTATTGCTGTAAATTGTATCTGTCTATGAAAACCTGACATATGGGGGCGTTACGTATCGCTGTCCCCCCATACGCCTAACTAGAGCCAGGAGTGCAATTCCATGACTTTGGGGCGTTATGTATCACCGTCCCCCAAAGTATGCCACTCTTATCCCTGAAACTAGTGGTCTTGGGGCGTTACGTATCGTTGTCCCCCAAGCCACTAAACTAGAACTGGGGGTGCAGATCTATGCTACCCTCCAAGCTCTGAAACTAGGATCTAGGGGCATTTGTCATCCCTAGTCCTGAACTAGGATCTGGGGGCGTTACGTATCGTCGTCCCCACAGTCCTCTACATATGCACATGTGCTGTCCGTCAATTCTATGTCTGTACAAGTTACATACTGAGGTGAGTTTTTGCCTTATGCCTCGAAAACTTAAAAAATCATGATATATATTGTAAAACTATATAAACACTACATTTAACATGAAACTGTAATCAAATATAGCTAACGCCCTATGTGCTGAAAAAGTAAGTCTCAGTTCTTAAAGAATAAGTAAATAAATCAATAAGAAAAATTAGCTCGAAAAGAGAAGTGTCCAATCACAGTTTTGGAATCTGGTTGGCACTGGATCCCTTCATTGAAGAAAATTTCGGTTCGTGTGGATAATCTATGATCGAAACTTGATTAGCATATACGTTCTAAAATGAGCTTCAGAACTTAACTATGCTTACTATTATATCAATATGATTCAGCTATAAGGCTTATAATGCTTGTGACTTGATGGAATGTATGAATACGAACTGATACGAGACCTATAAGGCGGTCACTAACATGCTAGGATGGAACTGGGATGGTTTAAAATTATTTTAGGGTAATTTTGGTCTTCGTGTTGCGACGCTAACCATTCCAGAAATAATTGTTTGCTGATTTCTAGTGCGCATCACGACGCGAGTTTCTTACGCATTGCGACGCGTGCAAACCAGAAGTAGACCTTCACAAATATTCCAGAACCCATCACGACGAATGGTGATTCGCGTCGCGACGTAAGGCCAATATTCAGGCCTTGAACCAACTTCATCATGTCCTTATGCTCAAATACATTTTCATTATTCCATATTTCAACTATTATACAACAATTCCACATTCACCCATCATATAACATCATCAAAGCAATCTTTAAATTTCTTATTTCTCAAAACCTCTAATTAACTCAATACCCCAATTTTTTATTCCTACTCAACACCATCTATTTTCATACTTATATATTCATTAAACACGTTTTCTAATATGCTCCTAACACTTTTATATTGTTAGATATTGAAAGAAAATCTCGAAATCACTCTATATAATTTACAATGATATGAGCCTTTATATAGGCTACATAGAAAACCGAAATAAGAAAGAACTAATACTAATAATGGAAACATAATAAAATTATAAAACCTAATGATGCTAGGAATCATAAATTGGAGATTGATTCCATAATAAATAGATAATATTTCTTTAATAATATTTCCATAATAATATTTCCTTAACAATAATATTTCCTTAACACCCCCCAAAACTCAAGCTGGTAACGAAGGAATAAGCTTGAGGTTGCATCTTGAAATAGGAGAGCGGAGTTCTGACATTGGAAATCTTGAAACTTGGAGGCTATAAACCTTGAGATAATTGATGACCTTTAACCTACGAAGCCCGAATGAGGGAGCCGAAGCTCAAGTGGGAGCTTTAACCTACGAAACCAGAAGGGGGGCCAAAGCCTGAGAGCTTCAACCTACGAAGCCTGAAGGGGGACCCGAAGCCCAAGAGAGTGCCGAAGCCTGAGAGCTTTAACCTACGAAGCCCGAAGGGGGAGTTGAAGCCCAAAAGTGTGCCGAAGCCTGAGAGCTTTAACCTACAGAGCCCGAAGAGGGGAGCCGAAGCCAAGAGAATGCCGAAGCCTGAAGGGGGAGCCGATGCCCAAGAAGATGATGAAGCCAGAGAGAGAGCGAAATCCGAATAGAGAGTCGATGATAATTGGCATATACATGGTAATGAATTTGCTCGCTAGGACATGCTCAGTTGCCATGAGCGTGTTGTTAGTGAAACTAGTGACCCTAAACTCGAGCAGTCTAACATCGAGCATAATCAACGGCTCTTAATGATGATGTTGCTGTGGAAAGAGGATATCCAATCCGTGGTGGAGAAGCCGAGAACCGGAGCGATAACTAACGACTGTTATTGGCTGTTTGGTTGCAGGAACAATGTAAAAATTGATGAAATTGATTACCAAGATCTCGAGGCCATCATGGAAGAAGTCAATTGGTTTGCTTATGAATCAGACAACGTTATTGACACATTCATTATTGGCATCATGCAGCAACATAGTGAAAGTAGTTCACTGTGGGCTTAAAGTGCGGTTGTGATTGAAAATAAAAATTAGTTGTGATTTGTGGACGGTGGTAGTGGTGAGGCAAGATGGCGCGTGAGGGTCATGCAATGATGATAGTCGTGATTCCTCACGCACCGTTGAAGGGTGAAACACTCATGAAGGAGTGGCGCGTAAGGTTCACTTATTGATAGTGGCCAACAGATAGAGTGAAACTAGAAAAGTCAGAACCTGGCTCTGATACCATGTTTGATAATGAAATAAAGTCTTGAATTCACTCTATATAAATTTACAATGATATGGGCCTTTATATAGGCTACATAGAAAACTGAAGTGAGAAAGAACTAATACTAATAATGGAAACATAATAAAATTATAAAACCTAAAGATTATAGGAATCATATCTTGGAGATTGATTCCATAATAAATAGATCCTTAATAATATTTCCATAATAATATTTCCTTAACATATATCATTAAATCAACAAAACTTATTAATTCAAAATTAGGGTAAAAAGTTCTTATCTTATTTTGTTGAATTGCACAACCCTTCAAATCCCTCATGGATGGCATACTCATCAATGCTTCATTTCCCCTCCTCTATCTTATTCTTCTTTCTCTTTTCTCATTTTTCTCTTTCCTCTTCTTCCTTCATATTTTTTCTTTGTTTCTTTTTTTGGATTTTGGGGATACTTGAATAGCACCCCCCTTTTTATACTTGGCCACTTTAAGAGTAGAAAAATGTAGAAATTTGGAGAAACTTGGGAATTTATTAAAATGTCACTCGGTTACTATTTATCCGAATTTTTAATCTGCAGTTTTTGCTTTCTTCTGATTTGAATTTGGAAAGGATTTACCGTTTATTCGCAAAGTCATTATGTGAGTGTATTTGTTTCCTAACATAATTTATATTATGTTACCTTCGCCTCGTAATACCACGGTATTATAATATAACAATAGTAGTGACTATCGGTCGTTACAGTGATATCGTGGTTGGTGAAAAGCAATTTTTGAGAACCTTTATAAAGGTGTTGAAATTATTTTAGAAAGAGTTCTGGTTCTTATTTGGGGGGAGTGATACTTTTCTAAATTGTAATTCAAGAGAAAAATTATTAGAATGATAGAGAGAAAAATTATTAGAATGAGGGGGGAGAGAGAGAGAGAGACAGAGCGTGTGTGTGTGTTGTGTACCCGACCATAATAGTGAAATGAAGACCAAGTTGTTAGACCTTGAGAAGTTCATTTCTTTTGTATTGTGTAATATCTCTTTATTAGCTCTGGTCGACATTAACCCATAGGATAATATAAATATTTTCCATTTTTCCCGTGAACGTTAGTTGGAGCTACTCTCCACCGAACCACATTAATCTTTATCTCTATGTGTTTTTTTATCTTTTCCATGTTCGTGAGGTTCCCATAATCAAAATTATTTGTCGGGTTTCTACTCACTCCTAAGTAACATCTTGAACAGTAGTATTAAGCAACCTTTTTTTTTTATGAGCATAAAGATTTTATTAAATTAAAAAGAAGACAATACTCTATAGTTCACCAAAAGTGAAAAAGACAGGAAAAATATAGTGACAACAACAAAAATAAATGGCAGAACTTAAAAGATTACCACCAACTAAAACTCCAACAAAAAATTAATTCTAAGGAGAAACAAAGAGAATCACCTGAAGTCGAAAAATCATCGTAACTTAATCACATCCAACAAGACGTGAGAGATAAGATCTTCATATAAATTTGAGACAAAGAAGAATATGAGTTGTTAAAAATTCTCTAATTTATTTCCATCCACAAAGTTCTGATTGGGGAATCGGTATCCTTTGTGGATCCGGAGCACTCTATCTACTTTTCTGGAGCACTAACAAATAACCATGAATAGAAAAACTAAAAAGTCAGTTAATTTATCATTGGTGTCCAAAAATCTCCGAGATAAAATAAACACATTAGGATAGTGACAAGAAATCCAAACCACCCCACAAATTCAAAAATCATGACCATCTCTTTACGGTGTTAAGCACCCTTATAGTTTGGGGATATTTTATCCTACTCATAGTAGAGCACTATGATCATAACAGAGTAGTATGACCAATGAGAGATAATCAATCTAGTACTCAAGTTTTTAACACTGATCGTAATCTCTCGATATTGAAAAAATAAAGGACTGGAGTTTGGGAAATATTTTACTGTACTCCTAATAGTACATTATGACCAGAATATAGTATCAGGACTAGTAAAAAACTTGCAACAAATGAGAACTTTGGCTTTAAGTAAACAAGATGGCCTTGAGAAAATGAAATTAGTATAAAAATGAGGATCCATGACAAATCACCATTATTAATCGCTTAACTATCTCCACTTACTAAATCAATAGCTACCCATGCAACTACTCCATTAACCACCCATGCAACTATTGTGATAAACACACACAATAGAGATGGAATGAGATAAAACTCTTCTTTTATTACACTCACAACAAAAGAATTACAAAGCTTCTAACTTAAGCTTTACAAAAAACTCTGACACCACTTTACTCTCTATTACACGATATTGGGGATACTAAACAATGGACTGAAGGCTCAAATTTATAGTGCCCAAAATCGTGTGAACAGTGTCACACAGTTTGGCAACTTGATTCAAGCTGGTATGCAAGTAGGCAGCAAATACATCAACTTTCCATGGCCATCTTTTCAAGCTTTCGGTGATTACAAGTATTCTGCATGCATACTGCATGTTGTACTGCATGATGAGTTCATGCAGTAGTCAACAAATCTCCCCCTCGGTGAAGATTTCCCCAAAATCTGAGTCGACCATCAATCACCTAAATCGGATCCTCAAAAGGACCCACCCCTGGTTGCATCTGTATGACTACCTACGTACCCTGAGTTGGGATCAAGCCAATCATAGTTCTCTGTATCTCCATACTTTGACTATATGGATAGTTTTGTCATCCCCGCTATGGCACGACAGATTTCAAGCTTCTCATTTGGTAAAATTTTTTTGAACATATCGGCACCATTGTCGTCGGTGTGAATTTTTCTGAGTTCTAATAGCTCTGAACTCAGGACGTCCCGTATCCAGTGATACCTCACATCGATATGTTTTAACCTCGAGTGAAAAGTGGAGTTTTTACCAAGGTAGATATAACTCTGGCTATCGCAGTACAAAGTATACTTCTCCTACTTAAAACCCAATTCTTGGATAAAGTCTTCATCCACAGTAATTGCTTGCAAGATTCTGTAACTGTAATGAATTATGCATCTGTTGTAGAGAGTGCAACACATCTCTGCAACCTTGACTGCCATACCACAGCTCCCCTTGAGAGAGTAATTAAATATCTCGAAGTAGACTTACGGGTATCCACATCACCTGTTATATCTGAATCGGTGTAGCCCATCAACACTGGCTTGTTTCTTCCAAAACATAATCTCATTTTTGATGTGCCTCGTAGATACTGCATTATCCATTTGACAGTATTCCAGTATTCTCTTCCTACGTTTGACATAAACCAGCTGACCAATCCAACTGCGTGTGCTAAGTCTGGCCTTGTGCACACCATGGCATACATGAGACTTTCCACTGCTGAGGTGTATGGCACCTGTTTCATTTCCTCCTTCTTTATCTCAGTAGAGGGTCTCTATTTCGTACTCAATCTAAAGTGGGTAGCAAGAGGAGTGCTAACCATTTTAGCCTTATCCATCTAGAATTTCTGAAGTACCTTCTTAATGTACTCATCTTGTGACAAGTATAATCTCCTGGCTTTTCGATCACAGCTGATCCTAATGCCAAGAATCTATTTAGCTGGCCCCAAGTCTTTCATCTCAAAAGACTTACTCAGTTGCTGCTTCAAATTATCAATCCTCGATTGATTCCGGCCAACTATCAACATATCATCTACATACAGTAGTAAGATGATAAAGTCATCGTCAGAAGATTTCTGAACGAAAACACAATGGTTTAAAGTGGTCTTCTTGTATCCCTGCTCCCCCATAACTGACTCAAACCTCACGTACCACTATCTCGGTGTCTATTTCAAACCGTAGAGGCTTTTCCTGAGTCTGCACACATAGTCCTCTTTTCCTTTGACTCTGAAACTTTCCAGTTGCTCCATATAAAATTCTTCTTCCAGATTTCCATGAAGAAATGCGGTCTTGACATCCATCTACTTGATCTCCAAATCAAGGCTTGCTGCTAAGCTGAGTACCACTCTGATGGATGAAATCTTCACAACTGGAGAGAAGATTTCATCAAAGTCAATGCTTTTCCTCTGATTGAATCCCTTAATAACTAGTCTAGCTTTGTACCGGGGTTGTGAAGTGTGTTCCTGTTGTTTCACTCTGTACACCCATTTGTTCTTCAAAGCCCGTTTTCCTCTTGGCAATTTCACCAACTCGAAAGTGTGATTGTCATGCAAAGATTTCATCTCATCTTGCATGGCTTCCTCCCACTTTTCTTTGTTCTTTATTTCCATAGCCTCCTTATAGGTCTCGAGTTAAGCATCATATACTCATATACATAGTATTTCATTGAAGGTCGCATTTCTCTGTCAGACCTTCTCTATGGAACTATTGGTGTAGCTTCAGGTACTGGTGGTTGATCATGATCATCATCTCTTACTTTATCCTGCTAAGCATGTTGTGTGCATATATATATATTAAATAAATATTTGATTGTTAATGATGTGGTGGGCATATAGCCCTTGAGTGTTGATAGATGGTGTGGGCGGAGCCCTTAGGATATGATTTTGATGAGATTTGTGTGGACCTGAGGTCCTTTTATTTGTTTGGAGAAATCTTAGATTGTCTTTGATGCTGGACTCGGATCCAAGTTGTCCAGTTTTTAGGATATATCATGCCGAATTTTCGGTAGATTCAGAGGCTTATGTAGATGAGTCAATCCTGTCTTATGCCGGTAGCATCCTGCCTCTGGCGGGGTGTTACAATGTCTATTATGGAAGGAAATCTCTAAGGTGAGATCGTGAGCTATTGAATCTAAGGCTGAAGCCTAAAATCTCTTTGTCAAGTTCATTTTATGTTTACCACATCAATCTTATTCATGATCAGGCAACAAGAAGCATTAAGGTTAAGATTCAATAAACAAACCAAAGCATCACATATATTATAAAGAAAATCAATTATTAAATTTGTGAATATTGTACTTCATCACTTCCCTAGATTAAAAATAAATGCTGAGGTTAGAGGATCCACCTTTAATTTTTCACATATAGAAATCTCCATTTATTATAATATAGAAATTGTTAGTGTTATCCAATTAATAAAGTCAAACCAGCTATAAAGGCAGTGTTATTATTTGTCCATAAACCAGTCATATAGGCGGTAATCATCTGTCACCTAAAGACCGACCATATAGGTGGTGTCACATTATGTCAAATAAATAAAACCAGACCATATAGGTGGTAAATAAGTGAGATTGATCTACCTTATCATATTAAACGTTTCACCATTCCCCTAGCAGAAATTAATTACTAAACCTAAAAGAAAGTAAAAACACACAAACTATTAATATTAAAAATAAAAATACATAATTAAAATACAGAAAATAAACACACCAGATACAATCCTCAAGTTCCTTAATAGAAGCCTGAAGGAAAGTATGAAATTTACAAATGAAATCAAGCTTTATTTATAGGCAAAATTTTACCTCCACCAATTTCTCCACCAAACAAGGCACCAAACAAGGCACCAAACATGACACCAAACACTCCACCAAATCCTCCACCAAACATGATGTTTGGTGGAAGTTTGATAATTGTAAATTGTCATTTTCCTTTTTTTGTTTTTGATAATGACTTTAATAATTATACATAACACACTTTGGCTTTTTCATCAATTTCCGTCTTGAAAAATTTCGAATTCGGAAATCCTATAAACATCAAAGTTGTAGATATTTCAGTTTTATTTCATCTGGAACTTGAATCATCTTAATCCGATATTGGAGTAAAAAATTATGGCCAAATTATGAAAATTACGCAAATTTGAAATTTCCGAAATTGTACTCCGTTAGAACGCCATTTCAAGTTTCCAACCTCCAAAATCCAAATGTCAAGTTCAGGTTTTGCCTTATTTGTTCCACATTTCGTCCCGATTGGTTCCATTGAGTCCCGATTTTATTTTATCTGTAAAATAAACTAAATTACATCAAAACGTTTATAAAACTCGAGAAACCATACAAAATATTAAGTAAAAGGAGTGGTAAATATTGATAAATTTTCCACTTATCACACCCCAAATCTAATATTTTTCTAGTTCTCGAGCAAAATAAACAAAAAAAAATGAAATAATCAAATAATACTAAATTAATCTAAACCACTTTCGTAGGGATCACGATTGCATTTAACGTATGTAACAAGCTTTTAAAACCCTAGGTGTCCCTAGTGGACGAGTTGTAGTCTCGTGTGGGTTTACAGCGATGATACCCACAAATTTCAATTAACACAATCACACAAAAGTTAACAGAAACCAAATTAACAAATAAAAAAATTCAACTAAAAAGTGAAATTCTTATCCAAGTTAGTAATTGTTTTATTTCTTTCTAAATTACCAAATAAGTAAATTCTCCTATTCTTTTACCATTATCCATATACACAATTAATAAGGTATTAATCAATTCATTGTGCCCACAATATTCAAAAGTGTAGTTGAAAATAGAGTAATATTTTTGTTCTAAAGTTATGTTAGAGCTCACACCTATTGGCAATGAAAGTTTATTTACAATAATAAGTAATTTTGTTTTTTAGCTTTACCGTTTGATGCAAACGATCACTGTTTACTGGGGCAAGATGTCTAGTTACTGAGTAAAAGCTTTATTAAACTAGTTAAGCTCTAATGTTTGACGTGAACAATCACTACTAGCCAGGAAAGATGTCTGGTTACTAAGTAGAAGCTTAATTATTATCAAACTCAAGTAGTACCTTTTGACGCGAACATTCACTGCTTGCTAAGGAAGACGTCCGGTTACTAAGTAAAACTTGGTCAATATTTATTTATTTATATATCTCTTTTTCTTTTTTTTTATTTCTTTTTAAAAAATAAATATTTCATCGTCTTTAGGTGTTGGCTCTAATAAACTAGAGAACTGAATATTACAAAATTTTCACTTACAACCCATGTTAATATGTTACCGTGTATGTTGATAATACCTGTCAAATGAGCATATTAAGATCAAATTTAATCAATATTATGGAGAATTCAAAAATTTAAATAATTCAAAAGGAAATAAACAAAAATTAAATTATTATGAATTAGTTTGAGATACGTCTTAGGAGCAGAAACTCATTACTCAACTAGCTCATAACAACAATTCCACTTGGTTAGTCAAAATGAAAATAAAAATTAACAATTAAACATAACAAAAGAAAATTAAAAACAAACTAAACAACAAAACAACTTAGTAAAAAAATAACAACAAAGAAAAATAAAAAAACCAAAAATAACAAAACGCAACAAAAAAGTAAATAAAACAAACTAGTCAACTGGGACGCATCCCAATAACTGCAACTGACAACTGGGGCCTCGACCTTGGGACGCATCCCAATACCGCTGGCAAAATGGGCCTCTGCCCGGAGACGCATCCCCAAAATATGATGCAGTGGGTCCTCGACCCTGGGACGCATCCCAATAACTGCAACCGACAACGGGGGCCTCAACCTTGGGACGCATCCCAATACCGCTGACCAAATGGGCCTCGGCCCGGGGACACATCCCCAAAATGGAATATACTTACGATGATGTGGGTCTCAACCCTAGGATGCATCCCCAAACTTCTGAAGATGATGATATAGGCCTCGACCTTGGGACTCGTCCCCAAAAACTTGCTACTGTAGCTGGTGTGGGTCTCAACCTTGGGACTCATCCCCGAAACTGATACTAATGCTGATGTCGGCCTCACCCTCGGGACTCATCTCCGCAACTGATACTGATGCTTATGCTGAATGTGGGCCTCAACTCTGTGACTCATCCCTACAACTGATACTGATGACGACGTAGGCCTCGGTCTTGAGACCCATCTCTGAAACTGATGCTGATGTGGGCCTCAACCCTGGGACTCACCCCTACAACTGATACTGATGATGACGTGGGCCTCGGCCTTGGGACTCATCCCCACAACTGATACTGATGTAGATGTGGGCCTCACCCCAAACCGGTACTGATATGGCCCTCGCCCGCAAACTGATACTGATTTGGGCCTCGCCCCCAGAGTTCCATACTCGGCAAGACTGATTCTGAAAAAGATGTGGGGCTCGCCTCTGAACTGTTACTGATAGGGGCCTTTCTTCCAAAACTGATACTGATATGGGCCTCGCCCCCATTCTAATATTGATATGGGCCTCGCCTCCATGCTGATACTGATATGGGCTTCGCCCCCATGCTAATACAGATGTGGGCCTCGCCCCAAACTTGATACTGATATGGGCCTCGCCCCAAAATAATACTGATGTGGATCTCGTCCCAAACTGCTACTGATATGGGCCTCGCCCCTAGAATGCCATACCCAGCAGAACCACTGATGTTCCATTCCAACATATTGTATTGTCTCTCGCGAGATAATCTTGATAGCTAGACATATATTTGTCCTCAACGAATGCTTCGCGTCAAAACTGGAGAATCTTCAAAGTACTCGATACGCTCAACTCCAATCGTCTGAATATGTGATCTGAACTAGACTCCTAGTGTGTGTGTGCAAAGGTTCTTTCACAGCATTTTCCTTAAGTTAGCCAACTTGATTATTTCGCTTCGGAGAATCGGACCAGTGGGTCTAACCAATATGGTTGTCTTGATCATTTTCTGTGATTACTTCGGCATACTCAACATGATATGGTATTCTCTTTCTTTTCTTGTCTCTTTCTTTTCATCATTTTTTTTGACACACCTACCCTTTAAGGTAGCATTTCTCCTCATGGTGCTCCTAATACTCGCCCATGGATAGCTTCACACTTATCGGTTATAGGCGGTCTATTTTTCTTTTCTTTTTAGAGACTTTCTTTACTTCCAACCATATCATATATCGTTGCATAAGTAAACCAGGGTGGACATCCAGAAAAACGGTCATTCACCGATCCATCATCCCTTCGGCTAGTCATCTTGCCAACCACTCAGGTTTCCACTGTTGAGTTCCCGTAATCAAGTGCTCGTGAGTCTAACTGAGATCAATCTATTCAGAATACCGGACGAGAGCACGTCTCGCACTTATCGTTTCTCAAGCTTCTCCCTACAACAAACAATGTCATCACCGGACATATGTCTAACTATCAAAGATTTCTCTCTCTCATTTTTTCTCTTTTCCACTCATTCCACAGAATTCTTCCGTCATCTTCTGATAATATGGGCTTCACCCCCTGATATCCATTCCCAAAACTCAAACTCATATGGGCCTCAACCCTGGGACTCCTCCCCAAAACTAGCACCAATGTGGGCCTCAACCCTCAGATTACTACCCGCATCTGTCACCAACATGGGCCTCAGCCCTAGGATTATCACCCGAATCTGATACTGTGCTTTTGATGTTTCTGAATGGCTTGTCTTTGCCGCTTTCCCTTGTCTTCTTCAAAACCTGTGAACACAAAAAAAAAACAAACACAAAAGGAATGCAAAATGGGTTACGTGTATGGATGCATGTATGTGTTTCTTATCCCGTCGGGTTAGGTCTTCTGCCAATTCTCTTGATGACTGCTCGGTCTTTTCTTCCTCAAGCAAAATACTGTTTCAATCTGTCAGCATCGATCGACTCGGTGAACTCATTCTCTTCTAAATCTGACAGTCTCACTGTCCCGTTTCCCATTGCTGAATGGCTATACTGTCTTTTCTGCTTGCTTCTTCAAAAATTCACCGGGTTCGAAATATTGCTGAGTATTATAGTACCAAGGTTGAATAATTTTGTCAAACATACTCATGTTGCAGAGACTCAGGCAAGTTAGCGAAATGAACATCTTTATTATCATTAAGAAAAGGTTCGAACAAATAGACAAAATCAATGTCTCTATTAGTAAATGCTGGATCACAACTGAATAAGATCTGGGAGACAAACATCTCCATAAATTGTAACTCTATTTTCCCTTGCTTTCTTATTTCCTTCAGCCATCAATTTCTCCAGGTACAGTAGTTCTTCTTCCCATTCACTTTTTCCTTTTGCAACCCTTGTCTCATCACTGTCTGAGAAGTTTTCCCAAAGATCCTCCCTTTGCTTTATTTCACTTTTACCACTGTTGCCTCGTATCCCCGTGCAAGAAGTTTGGTAGTTGTGGGTAGGGAAGAAAAGATTGTCGGGTAGGCCGGAGTCAATAATGTGGGTAGGTGGAGGTTTTCTGTGTATGTTGGCTTGTTCTTTTTCCGGGTTGGGTATTTTATGGGCATCAATGAGGTTTTGGATTTCATGTCTGAGGCGGATGCAGTTATTAGTTTCATGGCCCCTTTCTTGGTGGAAGTAACAATACTGATTTAGGTTGAGGTATGGTGGCACAAGGTTAGGAAGTGGTCTAGGTTTTAAGGGTTTTAGAAGTCCTTGCATCTTCAGTTTCTTAAACACCTTTGACAAAGGTCTACCAAGATTGGAGAATCGTCTGTTTCTGATAGAGGCGATATCGGAATGAGGGAGTTTGGTCTCCGAAGGTTCCCCGATGGTCTTTCCATTCTGATTGTTCATCTCTCTGTTATCGGCTATACAGAGTGCGGTCAAACTGGTCACAACATTAGTCAGAGCTTGCAATATCTCAATAATTCCTGTTATTTTGGTCTCCAATTGATCCAGGCGGGATCCCTCATTGGCTGACTCATTCATAATGACTGATGGTCTTCTGATAAGTCTTCCCCCAACCCAACGGGTATCTATGATGACTTTTTAACACAAAGGGGGTTAGCATGATGCGTGTATGCATGAGTGCATGTCAAGCATGTAACATATATAACATACTAAATCAACTAAAATTTTCAAACAAATCGGCCTGTTATCATTTTAGAAGCTTTTGGGCTAACTGTCATAGGAGTGAACTCGTCCCAGTTTAAATGGCCCAACGAGTTCACATCTCATGGCAAGGAGCCCAACTAAATCCAAATGGTAATGTTCCGAACACAAACACAAAGTGTCCCATCAATCACTCAGAATCATTTGGCCCAATCGTCATAAAATACGTTCTTGTTCCAGTTTAAATGGCCCAACAAGCCCATATCCCATGATAAATGGTCCAAATGGATCCAAATGAGGATGGTCCACAAGCACATACTCAAGGAAATAATTGTTACTTTAACCATACAATCCCGGTCTATGGGTGGGTTCACAAGAGTGTAGACAAAGGCTCTCATCGGTGAATGATGGCCCACAACTAGGTCTCCCTAATCAAGGGTTCGAGCAACCAAGTGAACGCACCCTTTTTTATACACTAAGGTACGTGCCAATGAGCTATGGTGTGTGACTGACTGTCAAATGGATATCCCATTGTAGATAACCCAGAGGGAAGGTGGAGCGAGGCTCACTTAAATACCCAAGCCTCTTAGGCTCTTATCGCTTGGTGTCAGGAATAAACAACGAGTCATCCAAATTAGTCCATCACAATAGGCTACGAGTAGATGGCTATCTAGGTGCCTTCACAGCTTTTCCTTCTAGAAAGGTAGTGAGGGAAGGAAGACACCAAACCATTACCTAGCCTCAAAATGCCTTTGATCAAACCCTCATTTTATCCACTATAGACACGGTCAATTAGAACATAAATCCAAACATTACAAGATAATATTTTGGGGCCAATTCTCTATCTCCAGTGGAGTCGCCAGACTGTGGGAACACAGGAATCGGGCGACGCATGCTGTTCTAGGCTCGCGGCCTAGTCGGGAGTACGGAGTAGCCACGGGGGACTAAACCGGAGAATAATGGAGTCGCCACCCGGTGTGAACCGGGAAAATGAGATTTAAGGCCGCACTCACCCCTCGCAGGGAAGACTTCAAACCGTTGGGTTCGGAATGGTCCCTTACTTATGTCACTTGTAATGAAAGGATTTATGTAATAATTTAATCAAGCTTAAGTAACACTTATTTCCAGGAGTATCATGCTTCTAAATTCATATGCGCAAAAATAAAACTTACACCTAACTCTGCATATATTTCACATCTAAGATTGCATGCTTGAAAATACGTCAAAGTAGCAACGAACATACAACTTCATTAGCATATTGTATTCATGGAAACACAAGTACACAATAACCACGCAAGCACACATAAAAGCGAATCAAATAATGGCGAACATGTGATTTCATAGACATATCATACTTATATGTGCGGAAGCATAAAAAAATGACTATTACATGTCCATGCGTAAATAAAAGAGTCAACTAAGTACATAATGCAAAAAGACTCTTAAGGATGCAATTAGGCATTAAAGTAAGCATGCTATGACGTGGTGCAAAAGAAGATAACTAATATGGACACAGGTGCACATGTGATGAAAATGACTCAATTCAATGTATTCGCGTTCGTGTAGCGTTTGATAACGCGTTCGAACGGTAAACAGAAGGTTCACGTTCGTATAGCGTTTGATAACGCGTTCGAACGGTAAACAGAAGGTTCACGTTCATATAGCATTTGTAAACGCGTTCGAACGGTACCAGACGGAAAATATATGTTCGTGCGGCGTTTCGGAACGCGTTCGAACGGGGTTATAGCAGTGACCTCCAAAATGCAGTAAACAACATGACACATACGTAAACAGATGAATATGTGACGCCTAATAAATAATAACGGGCTAAAAAAAAACGCGGCAAAGCATCGTGGTAAAGGATTTTAACCTCTCAAAGTAGAGGACCTTTACTCGCACTTACTAAGCCCATGCACCTTTCGTTATAATGCATACGAAGATAAAGATAACTATATGAAATTTCGTATACCCGATTGAACACGTCTTACATTCAACCGAGCATACATCAACCGGCGCGGCAAAGCATCGTGGTAAAGGATTTTAACCCCTCCAAATAGGGGACCTTTAATCCGACTTACTAAGCCCATGCGCTCGATTGTATCATGCATACAAATAACATGCGGAATTCAAGTGATGAAAAATAAATAAATCAAAGCAACATAAAATAAAGGAAGTGCCGTTTACTCAAACGGTACGTGGAGTTGTATCCCGAGTACAGATCATACTACCGTCCATTCGGAATCAGCTATGAAATTTATGTCCGGGTTTCCATCTTATATACCGCGAGAGTTGACACATCTTTCATTTTATTCCAAAGCCAAAACATACAATATTTCGTAATCCATGCATATTTATCTACTCAAGGGCCACAACATGCTTCACTCAAAAAATAATTATGCGAGCAAAACTCAATAAATAATAAAAATATAACTGAAAATGGATGTGAAAAATACCCTCAGGTCTAACCTTTTATGTCGACTTTCGAACTCGCGTTTCACGGCCGTCGGAAGGGTTAAAGCTCCGCAACTTTTCTGGTTCGCTGGTTCGCGTCTTAGCTCGCTGTTTCGCTATTTTATTCGCTGTTTTATCTTCGTTTTGCTGCTGTTTTCGGGTTTATTTTCTTATCACTGTTCAGGTCTTTTAAGTGACTGTTTTGGGGTATTTAGGTGCAATTTTGGGTGGTGTTTTGCAGCAGTTTCTGAGATTAATTCGGGGACTGTTTTGGGCTGTTCAGGGACTGGTTTCGTACTATTTTTGGACTGATTTGGTGGGGATTTTGTTTGTCTGGTGAAGGGCGTTTGAAGGCTGAAGATATCTGGTTATGGTGCGTTGGTTTGCTTTATTTTTTTGTTGTTGTTTGTTGCGGTTAGGTGAGGCATGGACTGGTTTCGTGAGTGGAGTAGCTTCGTGCGTTAAAGGCGTGAAGAGTTGTCTGTGAGGGACGTACGTGGGCTGAGTGGTTTTGGCGTAGCGTGAGTGATGAGTTAGGTGAGGGACGTGCGCTGAGTGCAGGTGTGAATGTGCGGTGCGTTTCTTGGCTAAGGGCAGTGGGTGATCATCATATGATTGTGCGTTCAGGGTGTGGCAAAACTGGGCTGATGAAATGGATTTATTTCTTGTCTTCGTGAGTGAGGAATGAAGGCCGGTGGTTCATGGCATCTGGCTAGTGGCGATTAGGGTTTATTTTCTCTTTGTATTTTTGTGTTCGTAGTTTTTTGTATTTTGGCCGTGAGTGTCTTCTTCTTTGTTTGTAAATTTGTGTTGTTTATATAGAGGAGGATTAGGGTTTGTCCTTGTCTCACAAGGAAGGGATATTGGTTTCTAATTTAGGCTTTCAAGAATGGTATACACAAGATTGAGGGGAGACAAAATATTTTGAATTAGGAAGTTACAAGATTAGATTGATGTTGATTAGGAAGTCAAATATTTTAGATTGGTAAATATATTATTTAGTTAGGAATGATTATATTTGATTAGTTTATATTAGGCATATACTTATTTTATGTTTGGTAAATATTTTATTTATTTATTTAATTTAATTAATATTTTATTTAGTTAATGTTTTAATTTAATTAATAATTATTGAATTTGGGTGTGTATTAGGGGGCTATGGGCGTGTGGGCCTTGGTTAGGTGGGTGGGCTTGGCTAGGTGTTTTGATGTATTTTAATTTGGAAGTGAATTATTTAATTTTGGTATTTAATTTTAATTTATTTGATTTAAATTTAATTTGTTTTATTTAAGTTGAATTGGATTTAATTTAATTGGATTTGATTTGTGAATTTAATTTAATTTGATTAAGATTTAATTTAATTACGTTTTAATTTAATTCAATTGTATTTTAGTTTAATTTTAATTCAATTGTATTTTAGTTTAATTAAACTTAATTTCACTTTAATTCGTTTTAATTAAATTTGGTTTAATTTCATTTCAATTTAATTAGTCATTAAATTTTCAATGTTAATTAAATTAATTGGTTTCGTTTTAACTTTAATTTAATTTCAATTGGTTTTAATTAAAATTTGTGACATGTGTTTTAAATGTTTTAATTATTTTTAATTTGTGACATGTGTATTAACACGGAGGTCCAACAAGCGAACCCGAAGCTAATCCAGCGAATAAGAACTAACAAAATGCTGATTCCCTTCCGACGATCGTTTCCCGCAACTTCCTCGACTAAAAAAGTAGTGCCTCCAACTGAGACTCATCATCGGGTTTCACATACAAAAATGCAATGCCTACAACAGCTTTCCTATTTTCAGACACTTTTGGTGTAAATATTTATTTGGGATTTATTGGATTGCATTTAATAAAATATTGTGTTTCTTTGTGAACTTTTGGTTCAAGTGCACGACATATAGGTGCTCGAGCTGAAGTGGTTCACGGACCCCTTTCTAGGGTTGGGCCCGTTCTAAGGAGGGTGTCGTGATAAATTTTGGTATCAGAGCGAAGGTTATAGATTCTGTAGACACCTTGCATTAGATGAGGGTATTAAATAATAGTTTTGTGTCCGTAGAAAATGTATGGACGTGGCTGTGGTACTGATACTCAACGTGGGAGAGTGATAGTTTGACGATATGTGAGAATGTCGAGTATTAGTTTAAAAAGTCCTCACACTTAGCCGGTAGATCCTAAATTAGTTGTAGCTTCATCTGTTGTGCCACCAATTATTGAGGATAATTAAGGTTCTAAACCTATACCTCCAGTAGTTTCGACAGTCGCCTCATCGTTACTTATGTTGTTGTACATAACCCTATTCATGCGACTATACCTAATTTGACTCATGCCGCTCATTCAGTTCCCTTGACAGCCACTAATCTAGAAGATGTTTTGGGAAGGTTTATTGATTTAGTTGTACAGATGGTTTCCAGAGGACCAGCAACTAATGTACCTTCGAGCACCGGTGGTAGTATAAGCAAGTTAGACCGATTTCTTAATTTGAGGCCTCAGTATCATGTTACAGCTGATCCTCTTGCTGCAGAGAAATGGAAGAATGATATTGAGCATATATTCAATGTGTTAGACCTGACAGATCAAGAAAAGGTTAGTTTTGCTGCCTTTATGATGAGAGGTGAGGTGGAGACCTGGTGGAAGCATATCGAGATTGTACTAACAGATATATTGAGAGCACCAGATTATTGGAGAGATAATGGACTTAGAAGACCTCGGTATATCACTTGGGATATGTCCGGGGAAGCATTTAATGAGAAGTATTTCTCTTATGCTTATCGTAGTGAGCAGCGTCGTCAGTTTGAGCATATGGTTCAAGACCCATCAAAGACAGTAATGGAGTATGAGAGACGAATGATTTCCCTTTCCCAGTACTACCCAGAGTTAATTCGGTGAGAAGAGGATAAATGTGAGAAGTTCAAGAGCGGGCTGAGACAAGAGATTAGGTCACGGATCTCGATTTTGAGGAAGCTGCCATATACAGTACTAGTTGACAGAGCTATGATTGCAGAGAGTGACATCAGGGTCGAGAGGGAGAATAATGCAGCCTTCCGATAGAGAAGGAAAAGGGAGCGAGATGAGATTTCTGATGGGAGATTGAGCAGATCTAATAGTAGAGAGTATTCTCCACAACTGAGACACAGTGGGGTACCACCCAAAGGCACCTAGAGTGCACCTCCTAGAAGACAATTTCGTGGTGGTCGGACTAAGCAGGTTCATAGTAGATGCACAATACCATTTGTTGTTCAGAGTGCAGCGAGTGTAGCATTTCGACCGACTAGCATACGTCGACCCTATAATTGTGGTCAGGAGGGACATTTAGCCAGAGATTGTTCCACTTGTGATTGATCTTGAGGAGTTGAGCAACCAGGAGGAGGAGCAATGACAACAGGATGCGGTAGAGGGACCAATTCTGGTAGTAGTCGTGGGCGAGAGTCGGGTTTCCCACAGGACAAAGGTAGAGGGACTCCAAGTGGAGCATATGGTGGTAGAGGACAGATATCTCAGACATATAATGCACCTGCAGCATTCATGGGTTTGATGAATATGGTGTTTCAGCCGTATTTGGATAAGTTTATTGTAGTATTTATTGATGACATCCTTGTGTATTCCTCCTTCCAGATCGATCATTAGAAGCACATTCGATTGGTATTGGATACTTTGAGGAGAGAGCAGTTATATGTGAAGTTCTCTAAATGTGAGTTTTGGTTGGGACACATCATCTCAGGAGAGGGTATCTATGTAGATCCGCAGAAGGTCGAAGCAGTTATGAAATGGGAGATACCGAGAACAGCGACAGAGGTTGAGAGCTTCTTAGGGTTAGCGGGATCTACCGTCACTTTATTAGGGACTTCTCTATTATTGCTGCTCCGATGACTTAGCTGGCAAGAAAGGAAGTAACATTTGTGTGGACTGTCAATTGTGAGAGGAGCTTCCATATTTTGAAGGAGAAATTGACTACTGCACCAGTACTCACTCTACCGTCTAGACTTGATGGATATATGGTTTATACGGATGTATCACATCAGGGATTAGGATGTGTGCTGATACAGCATGGGATAGAGATTGTGTATGCCTCGAGACAGTTAAGGACCCATGAGAAGAATTATCCCACCCATGATCTGGAGTTGACAACGATTGTACATGCTTTTTAGATTTGGAGGCATTATCTATATGGTGCCAAGTGTGAGATTAATACCGACCACAAGAGCCTGAAATATCTTCCCATTCAGAGAGAGCTGAATTTGAGGCAGAAACGGTGGATGGAGTTTCTGAATGGTTATGATTGTACAATTAATTACCATCCGGGGAAGGTCAATGTAGTTGCTGGCGCACTGAAGAAGGAAGAACTTGGTTTAACTGTAATTTCTGAGAGCTAGACAGGGGATGTTTGAGGAGATGACGACAATACGTTTGGCATTTGATTTATCTGACAAATGAGGGATTTTTGCTCATATGAAAGTTCGGCCGACACTGCTGGATAGACTCAAATTAGCACAAGATGAAGATGAACAATGTAAGAAATGGAAAGCAGAGGCTGCAGAGTGAGAGATTACTACTTTCAGATTGAGTTCAGAGGACATATTACTTTTTGGTGATAGAGTTGTGGTACCACCTACCAGAGCACTTAAGCGGGAGATCTTGGATGAAGCTCACGATGCTCCATATAATATGCATCCTGGGAGTACCAAGATGCATCAGAATCTGAAGAAAATATACTGGTGGTCGGGAATGAAAAGAGAGATTGCAGGGTTTATATCTCATTGCCTGGTTTGTCAGCAGGTCAAGACAGAGCATCAGCACCCAGTTGGACTACTCCAGCCTCTACCTATACCTGAGTGGCCATGGGAAAACATTGCGATGGATTTTGTGGTAGGGCTACCGAGGATACAGAAAGGTTACGATGCAATTTGGGTGATAGTGGACTAATTGTCTAAGTCTGCTCATTTTTTACCGATTTGAGTTACGTGGGGACCAGAGAGACTAGAAAACCTGTATGTATAATAGATTGTGCGGTTACATGGGGTACCAATATCGATTGTATCAGATAGAGACGCCAGATTTACTTCTCGTTTTTTGATGGGGTTTCCAGAAGTCTAAGGGATCGAAGATTACTATGAGCACATAATTTCACCCTCAGACTAACGGGCAGTCTGAGAGGACTATTCAGACATTGGAAGACCTACTGAGATAATGTGTATTGACTTTTGCTAGAGGATGGGATGGTCATTTACATCTAATAATGTTTGCTTACAACAACAGCTTTCAGGCGAGTATCAGTATGGCTCCATTTGAGACATTGTATGGGAGGATGTGCATGACTCATATTTGTTGGGACGAGGTTGGAGATAGACAGATTCATGGTTCATACTTGATAGATATGATATCTGAGAGGATCAGACTTATCCGAGCTAGACTTTTGGAGGTGCAGAGTCGACAGAAGAGTTATACTGACAAAAGAAGAAAAGACCTTGAGTTTCAAGTGGGGGATTAAGTCTTCTTGAAAGTCTCCCCTTGGAATGGAGTATTGAGATTTGGCTGGGAGGGAAAGTTAGCACCACGCTATATTAGTCCTTACGAGATATTGGAGATAGTGTGCAAGTAGCATATCTTCTGTCATTACCACCAGAATTAGAAAGGATTCACCACGTATTTCATGATAAGATTACACCATCAAGATGAGAAAATGAAGGGAGAAAATCAAGGGATCTCAATTTTAAAATATTTGTAATTATGTCATTTATCTAGTAGTTAATCCCTTCCTTTTATTGTAATCTCTTTCCTATTTTAAATTTCAAACAATGTGTATATATAGTGCTCAATGGCATTGTGAATAATAAGAGAAAAATATATTCTTCAACTTGTCATCCGTTAAAATCTCTTCATGGTATCAGAGCCAAGATCCATTCTTTAAATTTTTTTTCCTCAACCCCACTTGCCAAATACTTCTCAAGTACCTCCATCCTCTGTTCCAATGGCCACCGACAGTACCCAAAATGTCATCCCCAATGCCCAAGAACCTACAAAACCTTTGATCATTGTTACCATCCATAACTCCATCAAACTCACATCAACAAATTACCTCTCATGGAAAACCCAAATTGAAGACATTCATGTCAACCTTTCATGTGTCAATGATAAAGAAGTACATATCGGATCCTACTCAAATTCTGGAGAGCCAACCGGTTGAATTGAGTATGAATATGAGTTGTGAAGAAAAGCTCGTGAAGATCGTAGAGCAGAAAGTCTAAGAGTTGGGATTCAGGCATATCCCCCTTGTAAAGGTCATATGGACTCATCATCACATACAAGAAGAAACTTGGGAAATGGAACAGGAAATGAGGGAGAAGTATTCAGAGTTGTTCGAGGATTGAGAAATTTCGAGGACGAAATTTTTATAAGGTGTGTAGATTATGAGACCTTATCTCTAAGTAGTTATACCTTTTTGAAATTTAACTACCCACTTACTCTTTCACCCTACATTAATTGTTGTTGCCCTTATCCCCACATTCTCTGCCACATACATACTAACAAACCTAATCTAACTCATATATTAACAATATATATATCTCTTTAAACAAAACTTCAATTCTTTGTGTGGTTTATGTGTAGTTGAATGAGAGGAATAAAAGAAAAGATGAGTAGAGAGTTCAAGGGTAGATATAGATCATTGAAGGAAATTCTAGTGAGCAGTAAGAGAGAGAAATAAATTCGTAGAGAGAGAAAACACAAAACCAGTAGAGAGAGAAAGTGGACAAGTGAGAGAAAGAGGAATTCGACGTCGTCTGATCATCTTTTCCGGCAAGTGACCACTCCAGGAGAATCCCCTCACCGAGACGAAGCCAACATCGCCGGTCCGATCGCTTGAAGCTGCCGCACGTGCTCCCACGTGCCCCCGCATCGCTGATCCACGCGCCGCGGTGCGTGCAGTACACCTCCCGGACCAGAATCTTCCCTTTGTCGACATACACGAGTTAGACACCTAGTTTGCCCAATTCGGACATTCGGTTGTCGTGAAACGAGCCAAGAATGAGAGTTAACGTCGTTCGATCGTTCGTCGGTAACCACCGAGCATCCGCCATTACCACCACTGCCGTTGTGATCCTGGTGATATATATTGTCTGTTGATCACTTCGTTCTTAAATTCTGAAGTCGTTGGAGCTCGGTATGTTATATTTTACAGTTTTAGGGGTGTAATTGTAATATTTTGAGAATTTTGGACTTATTCGTAAATTGGCATGTTTAGGGACCTAAATATATGAATTCTGATTTTTAGTGAGTAATAGGTGATAACTGAAAATTTTAGGACTAAATTGATAATATTGTAGAGTATTGGGGTAAAATTGTAAATTTGGAAAGTTTTGGGGTAAAATCATAATTTTGATAAAATATAGGGACCTGATCGTAATTTTACATTTTTTTTTTCCAGATTTTAGCGACAACATATAGATATGGAGAGTTTTGCGTGGATTGAGGTAAGTACAAAGCACGATGATTCCCTTAACATAAATATTTGTTGATTGATGTTTGATATGTGAGTTACTTAATATGATATAGATATATATTTATATATGTATGTTGGAAAATTGACTGAGTAATTGATAGCATGAGAACATAAATTGTGAATATAACTTTTGAGTATAAATTGTATGCTTGTAATATGAATCGAAGTATTTGAGTATCGTGTGATTTTGAGATGAGTTGATGGATGAAATGCGATGAGATGTGTTGTATTGGATATTGTTTGAGATTGTTGTTATACTGCCAGATTTAGTATGATAATGGTCGGATATGCGAGATTATGTGAGATTATGCGAGATTAGCAGAGGCGTGTGGTTCAATCCCCCTCTTGCACATTTATGCGGGATTATATGGTGGGAAACCTTGGGGTAAGAGAAGGACTCTTCCAATGGTTTCAATCCATTATTATACCAAATCCGGATAGCAAACCTTGTTTGATTGAGATGTATTGTTGTGAATATGTTTTGCCTAAGTTAATTGTTATATATATTAACTGTTATTTTCATATATTCATTATCATATATATATTTTGTTGGTGAGGTTATGTTGAGAGTATGAGTGTTTTTACTTACTAAGCTCTTTAAGCTCACCCCCAATTTCTCAAACATCCCAGGTAGTTCGTTAGTGCAACAGTAGCAGTATCAGTAGACTCGTTTGCCACAGCCGTCAGTCGGGTTGATCCATATATTTCTTTTGGTTTCTGAGATAGGATATTTAGGACAACTTTCCTATTTTCAGACACTTTTGGTGTAAATATTTATCTGGGATTTATTGGATTGTATTTAATAAAATATTGTGTTTCTTTGTGAACTTTTGGTTCAGTTGCACGACATATAGGTGCTCCAGCTGAAGTGGTTCGCGGACACCTTTCTAGGGTTGGGCCCGCCCTAGGGAGGGGGTCGTGACAGTTTTATTCCGTTCGTTGAAGGAATCCATGTGTACATCTTAGAGGTGCTATATTTGGAGCACTTGGTGGATTTTTCATATCAAGGAAGACTTCATTACATAAAATATAATTTATTTTAATGTAAAATATATGTTTCATATGTGATTTCATGAGATGTAATTTTTGTTAAAATCATCAAAATCTTGATATGTGGTTTAATTGAGTTTAAAATAAATCATATATATTTTATTTGATCGCTTCCGCATATGTTATGAAACCGAACAAACGGAAGATCAATCTTCGTAGGTGGGAAATCTTGTAACTTAGAGAAGTTAAAAAAAAAAATAGTAGAAAGATGAGTGCTGAGGTTGATAAACGAATCTGAAACTATTCTTTTTAAACACCTTGACTTTAAATTTTAAGAAAAGGTTTATATGGGTTGTCTTTTTTCTTTGATTCACAGTCCAGCAGTACAACAAAATTTCAATTTTCTGTCATTTCTTGCGGGTGAAAAAAAATACTAATATAGATATCAATAAACAGTTTTCCAAAATAAATGTTTATTGATTGTGTGTGCTATTTACTTTATTTTATATTTTTAACCTTCTTTTCCTTTTCAACGGTAGGGGTTAAAAAAATTAAATTAATTTTCTAGTTAATTATATACTTCTTCTAAGGATTCAACTTGAATTATAAAAAAATATTGTGCTGTCCAAATATCACTATCACAGATGTAACATCATGCATTATTTTTTTCAATAATGAAAGTTTTATCTAACCACATTTGTCCCTTTGTTTTTAACCTCCAACACACTCCTATTATCATCACCATCATGTCTCTTAATGATCAAAAAAACCAAAAGAGATACACTCACCCTTGACCTACCACTATCCTCAAGCCTTTTATTGATTGATGGTTGTTGTGAAAGTCCATATATTTATATGCATTGATATATTATATTATATATATATATTTATATATATTTATTTATATATATATATTTATATATATATATATTGTGGAGATATAAATATTGATTATTGAAATAATGAGAAATATGAATCCATTACTGTTGAGATGAGATTGATGAATGGATGTGAGATGTGATTGTATTGGATGATACATGTTGTTGTATTATGCTGTCGAGTTTTGTATAATAGTAGTTGGAGGTGAGATGAGATGTGATGAGATATTTTACGAGATTATGGTGGAAAAACCTTGGGGTATGAGAGGAACTCTCTCATTAGTTTCAATCTACTATTATACCGGACCCGGATTAGCAACCATGTTTGATGGATTTTGTATTGTTGAGGGATGATTGCTTGAGATGATATTATAGTATATGTTATTTTCATATATTATATTATATATATACTTATATATATATCCCTATTTTGTTGGTGAGGTCATGTTGAGAGTATGAGTGCTTTACTTGCTGAGCCCTTTAAGCTCACTCCCATTTTCCCCAAACATTCCAGGTAATTCGCAAGCACAACAGTAGCAGTACCATAATTTTGATCCACGTGCCACAGTTGTTTTTCAGGTTGGTCCAGACATTTGAGTCATCATTTGCATATTTTTAAGACTTATATTATAAAACATAAATTGTGTATAATCCATGTATTTATAATTTATGATGTAATATTGTGCATATTTGTTTGGTTGGTTTTACATATAGAATGTTGAGCTAAAGAAGTTCACGAACCCCTTTTTAGGGTTGGGCCCGTTCTAGGGAGGGGGTCGTGACAACAGAAGAGTACAAGAGAATGGATAGAACTACAGTACTTATAGAATTTTTTTTTTCTTTTAAAAAACCTTCTCAATTTCATCATTCTTTGCATTGTCATTTATGAAATAAAAATCAAATCCCATTCCAAACTTTAGTATGAATAGAAGACATTTTAAACCATATTAGCAAATTATTGGTTGGTTAAAAATTGTTTGCACCTCCTCACATTATTCTTGAAGTTGAAAGCTCGAATTTTTGCATATATATGAGTATTTTATGGTAAGACAATTTTTTTAAAATAAAAATAGATCTCTCAAATATTATTTTGGTATATGCATTCTAAATACTAATGTCACATATTTATTTTTTCACTTCATTTATTATCCAACTCTTAGATTATAAAAATTAGAATAGTACTTAAGAAGTACAACTAATGATATAAATTGGAAATAAGAAAACAGTAAACAAAGACTAAAACTCTTGAAAATTTCTAAAAAAATCTCTTTTAACAGTGACAAGAAACTATAATTTGAGAACAAATATAATGGCCCCAATCAGAAAAACGAAACTTATAGAATAACCCTTGTACCAGCATAGTGGTCTCCGCCAAAGATAGAAGACTGACAAAGCTCTCTTAGAATGAGGTGAAACCCTAATTTATTTATGGGAAATGCTAATGAGTGCCCTTAGGGTATTCATTAATGATCTATTTTAGAAAAGTTTTTATAGAAAAAATGAAAAAGTAATTAATGTTTTGATAATTTTTTATTTTCCCCATAAAAGTGATATGAAAACTTATCAAAAATAGATCATTAATGAGTGTCCTGAGGGCACTAGTTAGCATGATTCTTTATTTATTAATTTCATTGATATTTCCAACTTTTCAGCTTCCTGCTTTCCATGCTAATTACGTCCAATCCCTTCACATAGAACTTTTGACTACTTCTATCACTATCTTTGGTATTCACTTCACCGATCGATAATCCTGACAAGAGAAAGGCCTCGAATGGCGGCACTGTTTCATTGGCACAAGGGATTTTTCGGCTATACCAATGAAACCCATTTTTTAACCCTTATGATCCTTAGATAAAATCTCACTCGCAGCTTTGGATATGAATTTACGGCTGTTAGGTTTTAAGACATGGCAAATTTCGTAGTAAAACTTGTCCAAATCGAGTTGGGATAATGACCCGCCATATGTTATTGTAGCCACCAAATAATATATTTGTAGTTAGGGGTGGTAATTTGGGTTAGGATTCGTTTATTCGTTCGATTTGATTCGCTTTAAAGCGAATACGGGTTTGAAAAAATGGATTCGTTTAAATAATATCATGACTAAAGGAATATTCGTATTTGATTTGTTTAATAAATGAATCGAATACGAATCCTGATATTACGATTCGTCTAATAAACGAATCGAATACGAATCCATCACATTTCGATTCGATTCGTTTAGGATTCGATAAAAATTCGATTCGTTGATTCGTTTTACCACCCCTATTTGTAGTACCTTAAGAAACAATGAAAATTGTTTTTTGTAACGCCAAATAAATAGGAGCCATGAAAAATTCTCTGATTCCTTTCCGGCCACAGATATCAACAAATAACCATGAATATACAATCTAGAAAGTCAGTTAATTTACCATTGGCGCCAAAAAAATCTCCAAGATGAAATAAACTCATTGGGACAGTCACAAGTGTTAAGCACATTTTGGTGTTTTAGTTAAAAAGGCACCGAAAGGTACATATTTTAAAATATTAAATATAAAGGTGGGTCTCACATGCAAAAAAAGAAAATAATAAAAAAATTAAAATTCATTATTTGCACAATGAATCTCATGCCTATAAATAGAGGTTTTATTTTATTATTTTCTTCATTCTATTCTCAATTAAATCATCTCTATTCTAAGAAAGAAAAATATTATTGTCTTATTGCTTTATTTTATTGTTAATATTTATGGTAGGTTAAGTCTCCTAATTATTATTGTATTGTTATATGGTAGGCAACGCCTCCTGAACTAACAATTGTTCTCAATTTCACTTTACTTGCGTGTCAGTTTCAGCTCACGATCCCCTAACAATAAGAAAACCAAGCCACCCCCACCATTTGAAAAACCATGACCACACTTTGCGGTATCATTAATGCTACTCATCTTACCTGCTCTCTTTGAAGTATTAAGCATCCTTATTGTTTGGGGATGTTTTATCCTACTCGTAGCAAAGCACTACGACCACAACAAAGTAGTATGACCAATGAAAGACAATCAAACTACTACTTAAGTTTCTAACACCAATCACAAGCTCTTGATATTGAAAAACTAAAGAACTGGAGTTTGGGAAATATTTTACCCTACTCCTTATGGAGACTGATTTCGGTAGTGGTCCACAATCGAGATTATCAAAAAGTAGGGCACGAACGAACCTGCAAAACGAGTAGAGTGAATGAGGAGCTTACTGCCCACCGGTGTGGTGGAAGCCATAGGCACTCCGACGCTCAAGTCAGTGTCAAGGAAGAAATATAGTTCTAGATGAGAGAGTCAAGGTTTCAGGAATACCTTAACTTCAGTATGAATGCCGTGAGGGCGGGGTATGCTAACAATGCATGTGTGATGGGTCGTGTCTGAAGATCTCAGGTCCATCTCTATTATTTCATTTATTTCCTTTATAGGCTCTCTATTCTGCCCGTTGGAGTTGCCATCAATGTGAGTTATTCCTGATTTTCCATGCTTCATAACTGACGATCGTGTCTTAAAGCTAGAATCTATCGACTTCATGACGATCTTTATTGAGATTTGATTTCCTCTTGATTCCAGTAACTGGTGTCTGTAGGAATACAGGAACTAGGCGACGCATGTTGTCCTAGGCTCGCGGCCTAGTCGGGAGTACGAAGTAGCCACGGGGGACTAAACCGGAGAATAATGGAGTCGCCACCCGGTGTGAACCGGGAAAATAAGATTTAAGGCCGCACTCACCCCTCGCAAGGGAAGACCTCAAACCGTTGGGTTCGGAATGGTCCCTTACTTATGTCACTTGTAATGAAAGGATTTGTGTAATAATTTAATCAAGCTTAAGTAACACTTATTTCCAAGAGTATCATGCTTCTAAATTCACATGCACAAAAATAAAACTTACACCTAAATTTGCATATATTTCACATCTAAGATTGCATGCTTGAAAGTACATCAAAGTGGCAACGAACATACAACTTCATTGGCATATTGTATTCATGGAAACACAAGCACACACTAACCACACAAGCACACATAAAGGCGAATCAAATAATGGCGAACATGTGATTTCATAGACATATCATAAACAAATAGCCATTACATGTCCATGCACAAATAAAAGAGTCAACTAAGTACATAATGCAAAAACACACTTAAGGATGCAATTAGGCATTAAAGTGAGCATGCTATGACGTGGTGAAAAAAGAAGATAACTAATATGGACACAAGGACACATGTGAGCACTTTTCCAAATGGTACGTGGAATTGTATCCCAAGTACAGACCGCACTACCGTCCATTCAGAATCGGCTACGGAATTTATGTTCCATCCGATATACCACAAGAAATGATACTCAAATGCTATCATAACATGGATATATGAATTGTAATACGTTAAGCCAAGACAGGGATAGATGATGCAATCAATAGATGAAAGACACGACAAATATTGTGGTAAAGGTAGCCTTTTAGGCTTTTCTTCCCCCAAATGGAGAACCTTTTAATCCAACACAATAAGCCCATGCGCCTTTCGTTAAAATGCGTACAAAGATAAAGATAACTATATGAAATTTCGTATACCCGATTGAATACATCTTACATTCAACCGAGTATATATCAACCGACGCGGCAAAGCATCGTGGTAAAGGATTTTAACCCCTTCAAATAGGGGACCTTTAATCCGACTTACTAAGCCCATGCGCTCGATCGCATCATGCATACAAAAAATTAAAAAACAATAATATCAAACTTAGTGTGCCCGATTGAACATATCTTGCATTCAACCGAACACACATCAACCGGCGCGGTGAAGCATCGTGGTAAAGGATTTTAACCTCTTCAATTAGCGGACCTTTCATCGCACTTACTAAGCCCATGCGCAATCAACACAATGCATATATATAAACAAAAGTAAATACAAAGATATCGGATTTCGTATACCCGATTGAACATATCTCACATCCAATCGAATATACATCGTCCGGCACGGCGAAGCATCGTGGTAAAAGATTTTAACCTCTTCAATTAGAGGACCTTTCATCGTACTTACTAAGCCCATGCGCTTTTCTCATCATTACCTAAATAAATAACATGCAGAAATTTAAATGGCGGAATAATAAATTGCGAATAATTAAACAAACAAGATAGCATGAAATAATCAAGTGCCGTTTGCTCAAGTGGTACGTGGAATTGTTGCCCAAGTACAGACCGCACTACCGTCCATTCGGATTCGGCTACGGAATTTATGTCTGGGTTTCCATACTATATACCACAAGAGACGACACTTTTCCATTCATCCAATACCCACAACACACACCATACACAAACAAGATTCAACAAATAATTAAAATACAATCAAAATAAATAACAAAAATCAAATAAAGATGAGTGTGAAAAGTACCCTCAGGTTTAACCTATTAAGTCGTCTTCGGACTTGCGTTTCGCGGAGATCGGAAGGGGTAAAACCTCCTTACTCTTCCGGTTCACTGGTTTAGCGTCTTAGCTCACTGTTTTGATGTTTTGCTCGCTGTTTGGTCTCCGTTTCGCTACTGTTTCCTCACGGTTTTCTGGTCACTGTTTCTGGTGCATTAAGGGACTGTTTTGGTCTCGGTTTTAGGGCATTTTTGCTTACTATTTTTGGGTGGTTATGGGGACTATTTTAAGGCTTATTAGGTAACTGTTTTGGCGATATTTTGGGACTGTTTTGGCTCGATTTTGGAGGGGTTTGGGAGCATTTTTTCACGGCTATTTAGGGTGTGTTCTGGACAGTTATGGAGGCTATTGGCTACGTGTGTATAGGGCTAGTGTGGTGCCGTTTGTGTAAATGGTGAAGATGCGTGATGAAGACGTGTAGAGGGGCGTTTGTGTTGTGCTGGTTTGTGTCGTTAAGGGCATGTTTGTGGCGTTATCGTTCATGCATGGGACATGTTTATATGGCTTGCATGAGGCATGAGCAGCAACATGGTGGAGGGGCAAGTGGTGCTAGGGTCCAGGGGCCATTGGCTTGTGTGGCTTATTTGTGGCGTTATGGGGCAGGTCTGCGTAAATGGTGAAGATGCGTGGGGCATGTAGTTCTGCGTGATGGTGCTTTGTTGAGTGGGGTGGCTTACATTATTGTTAGGGTTTGATGCGGCAATTTCAGGCTTTTGTGTGAAGGGTTACGTTTGATTGATGATGGCAGATTGGTGTGAGGCTGAGTGTCTTTTTGGGTTGTGTTTAATGGCTTTGACGACGTGAAGGGCTAGAGAGAGGAGAGTGATTGTTTTGAAGATAGCTTGGTCAGTTTGCGCTTAAGGGCTGTTGGCTTATGGAGAGTAGTGGCTAGGGGATGTGGGATCGTGGCGGTTTGTGACGTTGAAGGCTGTGAAGAGTTGTTGCTTGGCTGAGGTTTTTTGCTTTGTTTTTTTGTTTGTGCCATGTCTTAGAGAGTGTCGTTTAGGGTTGCAATTAGTGTGTGTTTATATAGTTATCAATTAGGGTTTGCATGGTTTGTTAATAAGGAAATAAATCAATTTAATTAGGTGTATTTTAATTTGATTATTTTAGGCAAGAAATAATTGTAATTTGGGTAGGAATTTCTTTAATTTGGTGAGTGTTTTAATTAAATTAGGAATGAATTTATATTGATTTGTTTTTAAATTGGAAGTGAATTATTTAATTTTATTTAATTTAATTTTAATTTGTTTAATTTGAATTGTAATTAATTTAATTTGTGAATTTGACTTAATTAATTAATTGGTTTGTGATTTTTAGATTTAACATCTAATTTAATTAATTGGTTATTTAATTTAATTTTAATTTGTGAGTTTAATTGAATTGTATTTTAATTTAATTTCAATTGATTTTAATTTAATTTGATTTTAGTTTAATTGATTTTAGTTTATTTCAATTCGATTTAATTTGTGTTTAATTTAATTGGTTTTAATTTACTTAGATTTAATTTAAATTTCATTTGTGACACATATATTTTAAATGTTTAATTATTAATTGATGTGATTTAATGGGCTTGGGCTAAGGTTAAGTTTTAAAACGGAGGTCCAACAGCGAACCCGAAACTAAACACGTGAACTAAATCCAACAAAACGTCAATTCTTAACTCTTCCCTTCCGACGTCCGTTTCCCGCGATTTCCGCAACTTAAAAGATAGTGCCTCCAAATGAGGCTCATCATCGGGTTTCTCATGCAAAAATGCAATGCCTACAGTCGCCCCCACTTTGATGGGACTTGTGCAGTGTGTGACAGTGACAACCCTATCAAAGTCTATGCAATGGATTTTTACTTACCTGGCTCGCCAGTTGTCACCCGGTTTGCCTGCTGTGTTGTGTTGAGTTGAGTTGGTCTGGTTGTGCCATTTTCCTCATGCTGAACCCCATTTCCGAGGCGTTGCTGAAGTCATGACTGTCCATTTTCGAACTGTGCTCCATTTTCGGAGTGCCATTTTCGGCGACTGATGAGATAATGGTCCATTTTCGAACCAAGCTCCATTTTCGGAGTGTCAATTTCGACGAGCTGATGAGATAATGGTCCATTTCCGAACCGTGCTCCATTTTCGGAGTGCCATTTTCGGTGAGCTGATGAGATAAAGGTCCATTTCCGAACCGTTGCTGATGAGAGAATGGTCCATTTCCGAACCGTTGCTGATGAGAGATAGTCCGTTTCCGAACCATGACTGATATGAGAGTGGTCCATTTCCGAACCATGACTGATATGAGAGTGGTCTATTTCCGAACCGTTGCTGATGAGAGACAGTCCATTTCCGAACCGTTGCTGATAAGAGAGAGGTCCATTTCCGAACCGTTGCTGATGAGAGATAGTCCATTTTCGAACCATGACTGATATGAGAATGGTCCATTTCTGAACCGTTTCTGATAAGAGAGTGGTCCATCTCCGAACCGTTGCTGGTGAGAGATAGTCCATTTTCGAACCATGACTGATATGAGAGTGGTCCATTTCTGAACCATGACTGATATGAGAGTGGTCCATTTCCGAACCATTGTTGATGAGAGATGGTCCATTTTTCAAACCGTTGCTGATAAGAGAGAGGTCCATTTCCGAACCGTTACTGATATGAGAGTGGTCCATTTTCGAACCAATACTGATATGAGAATGGTCAATTTCCGAACCGTTGCTGATAAGAGATAGTCCATTTTCGAACCATTACTGATATGATGTGGGCCCCGCCCCCAGAGTGCCATACCCGGCAAGACTAATACTGAACTAATGTGGGCCTCGCCCCCAGAATGCCATACCCGGCAGAAACTGATGCTGAACTGGCGTGGGTATCGCCCCCAGAATGCCGTACCCGGCAGAAACTGATGCTGAACTGATGTGGGCCTTGCCCCCCAGACCGATACTGATATGGGCCTCGCCCCCAGACTGATACTGATATGGGCCTCGCCCCCAGACTGATACAGTAATGTCGATGTTCCTGATTGGCTTGTCTTTGCCGCTTTCTCTCTTTCTGCTTCAAAACCTGTGAATACAAAGCAAAACAAACACAAAAGAATGCCAAGTATGTTACGTGTATGCATGCATGCATGAATGAGTTTCCTATCTCGTTGGGTTAGGTCTTCCGCCAATTCTTCCTCAGGCAAAGTACTGTTTCAACCTTTCCACTTTAATCGGCTCGGTGAACTTATTCCCTTCCAAGTCTGATAGTCTCACTGCCCCATTTCCCAATTTCTAAATGATCATCCTATCTTTTCTGCTTGCTGCCTTCAGGAATTCCCCGTATTCTAAACATCACTGAATTTCATAATACCAAGGTTGAATGCTTTTCTCAAATATAATCATGTTGCCGGTTGAAAGGAAGAGATTCAGGCAAGTAAGCAAAACGAACGTCTTTATTATCATTAAGAAAATGTTCGAACGAAGAGACAAAATCAATGTCTTTATTAAAAATGCAGGATCAAATAAACTAGGAGGAATAACTTCATCATTCGCAGCATTGCCTTCTTCATTGGCCTATGGTTCTCCACCGTTGTCATCCCCTATTCCTATGAATGAAGCTGAGTGGTTGAGAGTTTGGAGGACAAGGGTTTCGGGTAGGCCAGAGTTGATCATGTAGTTGGGTAGGGGATTTCTGTGTGCGTTGGGTTGTTCTCTTTCTGGGTCAGGTATTTTATGGGAGTCAATGAGGTTTTGGATCTCATGCCTAAGGCGGGTGCATCTATCAGTTTTGTGACCCATTCTCCGATGGAAGTGACAATACAGGCTTAGGTCAAGGTTGGGTGGTACAGGGTTTGGAATTGGTTTAGCCTCTAAGGGTTCCAGAAGTCCTTGCGCCTTCAGCTTTTCGAACACCCTTGAAAGAGGCTTACCAAGGTTGGAAAATCGCCTGCTTTTGATGGCAGTGACCTCAGCGGTAGCGGGTTTGGTCCCTGAAGGTCCCTCAATATTCCTTCTATTCTGGCCATAGAACTTTCTGTTTTCAGCCTCTTTTTCTTCAATATCCACAACCGTCTCCCTCAATTTTCGGAAATCTGTAATCATCGAAGTCATCCTCCGCAGCTTACCATAAATAGAGGGCTTAGTACCCTTGATAATCATTTTGATCTTGTCTTTCTCAGAGGGCCGAGTCTGCATCTTCAGAAGCTGGCTTCTCCAGCGGTCTACATACTCCTTGAAGCTTTCTTCGGCTTCTGCTTAATGTTCTCCAAATCACGGAGTGCCAAGTCAATCTCCAAGTCTGTAACATACTGCTTCAAAAAGCATCAGCTAGTTCCCTCCAATCTTCCTTAACCTTCTTCTCAAGGCTATGATACCAAACCACAGGTGCCCCCTCGAGTGACATCCCAAACATCTTTTGGACTTGGCGATGTGATAGGACCACTGAACTCATGACTGAGACATATTGCTGCAGATGGACCCTCGGGTCTCTATTCCCATTAAACTTGGCCATGTCGGGCATTTTAAACTGAGCTGGCAGCTGTTCTCCGAAGGTCATTGCCTCATAATCTAACAACTCTTCATGGTTACCCCTCATTTTGCGGGTAACTGACTCAACCTGATCCCGGAGCTTCTGAAATTCTATCTGAGACCCAATCACTTTGCCTGTTGCATACTCTACCATGTCATCATCAAAAGTGGGGATGTCATCCCCCAACCCATTCAGAGGCTCATCACGTCTTACATTCTCAGAGTTTCCCCCAGCACGGGGCACAGCCATATTTTTCATGGCAGTAGTCAAGGCTTGCAATTGTTCAGTAATCTTGGCGAAACCATTCTCCAACTGATCTATCTGGGATACCTCATTATCAGATGTACTCATATTTGTTACCCGTCTCTTAGTGAGTATTCACTCTTCCCCAACCCAACGGGAATCTATGATGGCTTTTAGAACACAAGGGGTTAGTATGATGCGTGTATGCATGAAATGAATGAGACGCATGTGATACAAGGAATATATCAATTTATTAAAATTTTCATACAAATTGGCCCATCATCATTTTAGAAGCTTTTGGGCTAACTGTCATAGGAGTAAACTCGTCCCAGTTTAAATGGCCCAACAAGTTCACATCTCATAGCAAGAAGTCCAACCGTATCCAAATGATAATTTTCCTAAACACAGGCACAAAATGGCCCATCAATATTTAGAAGCCTTTGGCCCAATCGTTATAAGATACGTTCTTGTCCCAGTTTAAATGGCCCAACAAGCCCATATCCCATGACAAATGGTCCAAATGGATCCAAACGACGATGTTCCCAAACACAAGCATAAAAGAAAGATAATGCAAACAATAATTTCTATAGAATGGCCCATCAACATTTCAGAAGCTTTGGGCCTAATGGTCATAAGGTACGAACTCGCCCCAGTTTAAATGGCCCAGCAAGTTCGCATTTCTGACAATAGTCCAACTGCATCCAAATGAGGATGGTCCACAAGCACATACTCAAGGAAATAATTATTACTTTAACCATACAACCCCGATCTATGGGTGGGTTCACGAGAGTGTAGAAAAAGGCTCTCACCGGAGAAGGGTGGCCCACAACTAGGTCTCCCCAATCAAGGGTTCGAGCGACCAAGTGAGCGCACTCTTTTTTATACACTAATGTACGTGCCAGTGAGCTATGGTGTGTGATCGACTGTCAAATGGATTTCCCGTTGTAGATTCCCCAGAGGGAAGGTGGAGCGAGGCTCACTTAAAAACCCAAGCCTCTTAGGCTCTTATCGCTTGGTGTCAGGAATAAATAACGAGTCCTCCAAATTAGTCCATCACAATAGGCTACGAGTAGATGGCTATCTAGGTGCCTTCACAACTTTTCCTTCTAGAAAGGTAGTGAGTGAAGGAAGACACCGAACCATTACCTAGCCTCAAAATTCCTTTGATTAAACCCCCATTTTATCCACTATAGACATGGTCAATTAGAACATAAATCCAAACATTACAAGATAATATTTCGGGGCCGTTTCTCTATCCCCAGTGGAGTCGCCAGACTGTAGGAACACAGGAACTGGGCGACGCATGCTGTCCTAGGCTCGCGGCCTAGTCGGGAGTACGGAGTAGCCACGGGGGACTAAACCGGAGAATAATGGAGTCGCCACCCGGTATGAACCGGGAAAATGAGATTTAAGGCCACACTCACCCCTCGCAAGGGAAGACCTCAACCGTTGGGTTCGGAGTGGTCTCTTACTTATGTCACTTGTAATGAAGGATTTGTGTAATAATTTAATCAAGCTTAAGTAACACTTATTTCCAAGAGTATCATGCTTCTAAATTCACATGCACAAAATAAAAACTTACACCTAAATTTGCATATATTTCACATCTAAGATTGCATGCTTGAAAGTACATCAAAGTGGCAACGAACATACAACTTCATTGGCATATGTATTCATGGAAACACAAGCACACACTATCCACACAAGCACACATAAAGGCGAATCAAATAATGGCGAACATGTGATTTCATAGACATATCATAAACAAATAGCCATTACATGTCCATGCACAAATAAAAGAGTCAACTAAGTACATAATGCAAAAACACACTTAAGGATGCAATTAGGCATTAAAGTGAGCATGCTATGACGTGGTGCAAAAGAAGATAACTAATATGGACACAAGGACACATGTGAGCACTTTTCCAAGTGGTACGTGGAATTGTATCCCAAGTACGGACCGCACTACCGTCCATTCGGAATCGGCTACGAAATTTATGTTTGGGTTTCCATTCGATATACCACAAGAAATGATACTCAAATGCTATCATAACATGGATATATGAATTGTAATACGTTAAGCCAAGACATGGATAGATAATGCAATCAATAGATGAAAGACATGGCAAATATCGTGTTAAAGGTAGCCTTTTAGGCTTTTCTTCCCCCAAATGGAGAACCTTTTAATCCAACACAATAAGCCCATGCGCATTTCGTTACAATGCATACAAAGATAAAGATAACTATATGAAATTTCGTATACCCGATTGAATACATCTTACATTCAACCGAGTATATATCAACCGACGCGGCAAAGCATCGTGGTAAAGGATTTTAACCCATCCAAATAGGGGACCTTTAATCCGACTTACTAAGCCCATGCACTCGATCGCATCATGCATAAAAAAATAAAGACAATCATATCAAAATTAGTATGCCCGATTGAACATATCTTACATCCAACCGAACACACATCAATCGTCGCGGCAAAGCATCTTGGTAAAGGATTTTAACCTCTCCAAATAGGGGACCTTTAATCCGACTTACTAAGCCCATGCGCTCGATCGCATCATGCATACAAAGAATTAAAAAACAATAATATCAAACTTAGTGTGCCCGATTGAACATATCTTGCATTCAACCGAACACACATCAACCGGCGCGGTGAAACATCATGGTAAATGATTTTAACCTCTTCAATTAGAGGACCTTTCATCGCACTTACTAAGCCCATACGCAATCAACACAATGCATATATATAAACAAAAGTAAATACAAAGATATCGGATTTCGTATACCTGATTGAACATATCTCACATCCAATCGAATATACATCGTCCGGCGCGACGAAGCATCGTGGTAAAGGATTTTAACCTCTTCAATTAGAGGACCTTTCATCGCACTTACGAAGCCCATGCGCTTTTCTCATCATTACGTAAATAAATAACATGCAGAAATTTAAATGGCGGAATAATAAATTGTGAATAATTAAACAAACAAGATAGCATGAAATAATCAAGTGCCATTTGCTCAAGTGGTACGTGGAATTGTTGCCCAAGTACAGACCGCACTACCGTCCATTCGGATTCGGCTACGAAATTTACGTCTGGGTTTCCATCCTATATACCACAAGAGACGACACTTTTCCATTCATCCAATACCCACAACACACACCATACACAAACAAGATTCAATAAATAATTAAAATACAATCAAATAAATAACAAAAATCAAATAAAGATGAGTGTGAAAAGTACCCTCAGGTCTAACCTTTTAAGTCGTCTTCGGAGTTTTGTTTCGCGGAGATCGGAAGGGGTAAAAGCTCCTTACTCTTTCTTAGCTCACTGTTTTGCTGTTTTGCTCGCTGTTTGGTCTCCGTTTCGCTACTGTTTCCTCACGGTTTTCTGGTCACTGTTTCAGGTGCATTAAGGGACTGTTTTGGTCTAGGGCGCTTTTGCTTACTATTTTTGGGTGGTTAGGGGGACTATTTTAAGGCTTATTAGGTAACTGTTTTGGCGATATTTTGGGACTGTTTTGGCTCGATTTTGGAGGGGTTTGGGAGCATTTTTTTCACGGCTATTTAGGGTGTGTTCTGGACAGTTATGGAGGCTATTGGCTACGTGTGTATAGGGCTAGTGTGGTGCCGTTTGCGTAAATGGTGAAGATGCGTGATGAAGACGTGTAGAGGGGCGTTTGTGTTGTGCTGGTTTGTGTCGTTAAGGGCATGTTTGTGGCGTTATCGTTCATGCATGAGACGTGTGTATATGGCTTGCATGAGGCATGAGCAGCAACATGGTGGAGGGGCAAGTGGTGCTAGGGTCCAGGGGCCATTGGCTTGTGTGGCTTATTTGTGGCGTTATGGGGCAGGTCTGCGTAAATGGTGAAGATGCGTGGGGCATGTAGTTCTGCGTGATGGTGCTTTGTTGAGTGGGGTGGCTTACATTATTGTTAGGGTTTGATGCGGCAATTTCAGGCTTTTGTGTGAAGGGTTACGTTTGATTGATGATGGCAGATTGGTGTGAGGCTTAGTGTCTTTTTGGGTTGTGTTTAATGGCTTTGACGACGTGAATGGCTAGAGAGAGGAGAGTGATTGTTTTGAAGATAGCTTGGTCAGTTTGCGCTTAAGGGCTGTTGGCTTATGGAGAGTAGTGGCTAGGGGATGTGGGATCGTGGCAGTTTGTGACGTTGAAGGCTGTGAAGAGTTGTTGCTTGGCTGAGGTTTTTTGCTTTGTTTTTTTGTTTTTGCCGTGTCTTAGAGAGTGTCGTTTAGGGTTGCAATTAGTGTGTGTTTATATAGTTATCAATTAGGGTTTGCATGGTTTGTTAATAAGGAAATAAATCAATTTAATTAGCTGTATTTTAATTTGATTATTTTAGGCAAGAAATAATTGTAATTTGGGTAGGAATTTCTTAAATTTGGTGAGTGTTTTAATTAAATTAGGAATGAATTTATATTGATTTGTTTTTAAATTGGAAGTGAATTATTTAATTTTATTTGATTTAATTTTAATTTGTTTAATTTGAATTGCAATTAATTTAATTTGTGAATTTGACTTAATTAATTTAATTGGTTTCTGATTTTTAGATTTAACATTTAATTTAATTAATTGGTTATTTAATTTAATTTAATTTGTGAGTTTAATTGAATTGTATTTTAATTTAATTTCAATTGATTTTAATTTAATTTGATTTTAGTTTAATTGGTTTCATTGGATTTTAGTTTAATTCAATTCGATTTAATTTGTGTTTAATTTAATTGGTTTTAATTTACTTAGATCTAATTTAAATTTAATTTGTGACACATATATTTTAAATGTTTAATTATTTTTGGATGTGATTTAATGGGCTTGGGCTAAGGTTAAGTTTTAAAACGGAGGTCCAACAGCGAACCCGAAACTAAACACGTGAACTAAATCCAACAAAATGTCAATTCTCAACTCTTCCATTCCGACGTCCGTTTCCCGCGATTTCTGCAACTTAAAAGATAGTGCCTCCAAATGAGGCTCATCATCGGGTTTCACATGCAAAAATGCAATGCCTACAGTGTTTGTTGGCTCCCTTCGTGTTAACGGGCTTGGGCCCTTGAGGCTGTCCGGGTCGGTCCGTGACATTCCGTTTGTGGGTCTTGTCTGCTTGATGGGCCTCAGGTTTGTGGTTGGTTTTGCGGTGTAATCTCGTTTTAACCCTTGGGGCCAATTTTGGCCCAAACAGTTTGTCCCATACTCTCTAAGTCTGGGAGTCTTAGGCTTAGAGAGTACCTTCGAGTGCGTCGAGTGAATCTGGAAATGTTCTTCAATTTTGTTGATCATGGCTGTGATCTAGGGCAAATCTTCGTCGTACAGCTCGTGAGTGGGGAATTTTGGT
>SKCR01041621.1:0-42383 GCA_019454045.1 Zanthoxylum bungeanum
AGTAAATAAAGCGATATCCTTAACCGACCAATATATCGATATCCTTATTAAGTCAATATTTTAAATATTGAATATATTATATTTAAGGGAGATTATTCTAAATTGTAATAGTAAAAGAATTACCTTTCATCCTAGTAAGGGAAGTTACCTACTCATGGTGAATAGTAAAAACTGTAAAAAGTAAATAAAGTAAATCACTATTATTACAAAAAGTAATTAAAATTAATTACAAAACTAAAATTTAAAAGAAACTAGATAGAAATCTCTCTATTTACATCAGAGAATTCAGAGAGAATGGTACTACTGAAATCTGAAAACTGAGCTCTATTTATAGGCGTCAGTAAGGGTCGCGCATCACGACAACCAACTCTCGTCGCGACGCCCGTTTTGTCGACGTGGCAGCTTCTGGTTCGTCGGCTTCAGATTCTGGATAAGGTGATAAGGTGACACGTGGAAAAGTGGTTGGAGCTCAATTATTGTGACACGTGGCAGCTTCTGATTGGCTGATTTAGATTCTTATCCGCCACGTGTCAGATACGGATAAGTGAGTCAATAATTGATGCTGACGTGGCATTGACGTGGCGACACGTGGCTAAAATGACTGTCGGCACTATAGAATGATTACACGTGGCACACTGTGATTGACTGATGATGACGTGGCAGCCCCATGGCACTTTGACTTGGTCAATCGGTGATGTTGATGATGACGTGGCAATGATGTGGAGTGACACATGGTGACACGTGGTGATGGCGAGTGTCGGCACCGTAGGATGATGACACGTGGCACGGCGTACGTTAGCAGATCGACTGTGATGGTGACACATGGCACGACGCACGTTAGCAAAGTCAAATTTTCTCAGAATTATTGACTCATGTTAGCACTATTCGGCGCACGTTAGGCGTCGCGATGCCAAAGGCTTGCACGTCGCAACTCGTAGAATTATGAAAATGCATTTTTTTTCCAATTTTCATTGTTTTGGCCCAAATCACCTCCAGAATGTCCTGAAACTTTATTTATCTACAAAATAACATATAACACATCAAAATATTAACAATTAGGTTAAATGAGTGGGAAATAGTGATATAATTATCACTCATCACACCCCCAAACCTAACATTTTGCTAGTCCTCGAGCAAAACATAGAATAAAATAACATAAATAAAATTTAACTAAGCCACTTTTGTAGGGATCACGGTTGCATTTAGCGTATGTAACAAGCCTTTAAACTCTTAGGTGTCCCTAGTGGACGAGTTGTAGTCTCGTGAGGGTTTATAGCAATGATACCCACAAATATTTTGCAAAAGTAAAAAGGTAGTGAAACTAATGCACAAAAAAGCTAAAAGACAAGCAAAAAAGAATAAAGAAGTTAGTCACTAATCAGGTGAAACTTATACTCCAAGTTTCTAAATTACTGAATAAGTATATTCTCCGATTATATTTACCATTCTTCATATACACAGCCAACAAAATATTAAACAACTCATTTTTGCCCACAACAGTCACAAGTGCAGTTGATAAGAGAGTAATATTTTTGTCTTAAAGTTTTATCAGAATTCACACATTTTTGCAGCAATGGAATAATTTTTCTTATTTTTCTGATTTTTTTATTTATTTATATACAATATCTTTCATTTGTGTAGCGAGTGTTGGGTCGGTGGCTCCCAAACTAGTTGGCTTTAGGGCACCAGGTGTTAAGACACCCTTACAGACTTAATTACTCAGACTTCAGATATATATATTTTTGCAGCATCTTTGATCCATGTAGCGAGCTTTGGGCCAGTAACCCCCAAACCAGTTGGCTTTAGGGCACTAGGTGTTAAAACACCCTTACAAACTTAATAACTCGGATCTCAAATGTTTTTTTACTCCATCTCTTTTTTGAGATGCTTCCTCCAATTAAACTAGAGCACTGAATATTACAAACTTTTCAATTTTAGCTCATATACGTATGTTACTTTGTATGTTGATAATACCTGCCAACGGAGCATATGAAGATCCATTTTAGTCAATTTTATGGAGAATTCACAAATTAAATAATTCAAAAGGAAATAAACAAAACTTAACTTGTTCCGAAATAGGTTTGAGATACGTCTCAGGAGTGGAAACTCCTTCCTCAGCTATCTCTTACCAAATTCACCTTTTTAGTAAAAATAAAAACACAAAAGGCAAAATATTTTTGTAATTTTTTAAAATTTTTCAATTTTTTTGTATTTTTCGAAAAATTTTGGACTAAAAATAAAAACAACATACAACTAAAAACAAGATACTAATCAACTAATTCCCTCCCCCAAACCTAAATGAGACATTGTCCCCAATGTCTTAAACAGTAGAAGAAAAGTGTAGAAGTTAGTACATGGTTAGCTGAAATTCTACAGGAAATTAAAGATTAAGATCCAGATTAATTTGTTGCCTCTTACCACAATCGTCCTCGGACCATTTTATCTTGGAAATAACAGGGTCAATTTATGGTTCATAGGCTAAGATTTGGTCAATTAGATCCGGAGCAGTTCTAGTAGTAAAGAGGAGTTCTTTTAAAGGTTTTGACACGAACCCATTTCTCTGGGCATCATCAAGAAACACACAAAGAAAATCATAAAATCCATCAACATTAAACAGCCCAATTGGTTTCTGGTGTATGTTCAAGTTCGCCCAAGATAGCACTATAAAAATTTCATCCAATGTACCCAAGCCACCTGGCAAAGTAATAAAAGCATCAACACGGTTAATCATTTCTACCAATCGTTCAGAAATACCTGGCACGATCAGTTCCTCTCCGTTTGATGGTTCAATAAGATTTTCCTCTGCCAAGGGTTTTGGATGATTCCCAAAATGTGACTGCCTCCTTCATGTACAACTTTTGAAACGATCCCCATAAGTCCAAGATTGCCTCCGCCATATACTAAGTGCATATTCATTGCAGCTAAGACTCAACCCAATTCTTGTGCTGCTTCTACATATTGAGGCTTAACACCAACACTAGTACCGCAAAAAACACAGATGTTTTCAACTAGTCTTCTTGAAGTGGCTTCCATTTTTTATGTATTTATTTCTCAACTCTGGGTGATTTCAAAAGTGCAATGATGAGTTGAATTTATAATACCTGAAAAGGGTGAGTAATAATAGCACTAGTATCTTCCAAAGGACGATTGTTAGCTAAACGATAAAAGAAATCGTGAAAGGTCAAAAACTCTAGATCTTGTCGGCGAAAATAAAGATAATTATAGCAGAAAAGCAAATCAAAGCAAAAATTAAGGCAACAGAAATGTTTATGCAATACGCCATTCACATAGTATAAATTCATAAAGATGTGTCTCAAGAATCCATTCCTTACTCAGCCACCACTAATGAATTAGCTCTCATCTTTGTGATTGCCAAACATCATTCCTTCTGTATTAAAATGCTCTATTTGTGCTTTTCCCTACAAAATAACACACAAAATTAAAAACTCTACAACATGTATACACAAAATATGAAAACAAAAATCACAACAAATTGAATGGGTTGCCTCCCTACTAGCGCTAAATTTTTCATCTTTAGCCAGACGTGACTGAAATCTATCTGTCAAGGGGGTTTCAGCGTCGTTTTGGATGTCCGATTAATGACAATCCCGTGAGCGTTGCTTTTGAAGGGTTTTTTCCAATGGTAAGGTAGCAAAATTTTTTTTGTCCCATTTAGTACTTGTGCCACCTTTTTGCTCCTTGTTGCTCCAGTGGTTCCTGTAAAGAAAGAAAGAAAATCAGGAGGTCTCGTATGGTGCTTGACTTGGATTGGAAGTTCCATTTTGTCAAGCTTCTGGGTGATATCTTTGATTTGTACTCCCCGATACAGCGATGTTTCTCCTGAATGCTCTGGATTTTCAATTTGGTCTGACAGTTGTTCCTCCATTTTCTCTGTTTCTTGCTCCACCTTTTCTTCACATATGTATTTTAGGATCTCAGCATTCAATTCTCCATCTGTCATCTGTGAAATGCATGCTCCCGAAGTATCAACGTGAGGATGTAAAGATGTGTCTGTTTTTAGGTCTTTATCCTCTGATCTGAGTGAAATAATTGGCTCAGGTAGATCTTCTTCAAACATTTGCGCAATGGAAGCTCCAAGATCTTCATTTTAAGGATACAGAATTCCATCCTCAACTGTTGATGCAGTTAGTACAAACAACTCAGCTTCATCTTCGTCAGAGTCAGAATAATAAAAATCATATCGAGATTTTATCGGTTCGGGTTTCTGAACTGATACCTCTGATTCTTGATACTGCTCAGCCTCATCCTCTATTATGATGCCATGATGAATCTTAGGATATTCGAAGTCTTCTTCAGTATCATTTGAATTTGCTTCGTGAGATATGTGATTCAGGTTATCTGTTAATTGTCTAACTTGATCTGTTATCCTCTGTATAGACGCCGCTTGACTCTGAATTTGTGCATCTAATTAAGCTTCTCGTTCTTCGAGCCAATCTTTGAGCATGTGAATCAACTGATCTTCCTCTGATGGTTCTGATTGTTGATGGAGATCGTAGATGGATGGTGGATAAGATGGAAAATTTGATGGTTCTTCATACCTTGAATGATTCTGAAAATTCTGCCACTCTGAAAGGTATATACATTGATTGCTCAGGTGGTTACCATCATATATCACACATCTCCCCATTGCGTTCTGTTGAGCAAATGTAATTTTGCTTGGTTCTGGCATCCAGTGATAATTGTTGGGCTGGACAACAGGCCTCAGAAAACCGGACTGTTGCTCCCAGATTTGGGGTATATCTTCTTCTAGTAATGATCGTTATCTTTCAATCTCCCAATAATGTTCCATTTTTCAATCACCTGAAAATAAATAAATAAATAAAAATTACAGATAAAAATAAAGAAAATTAGATACAAGTAAATTAGATAGTTTCAAAATTAATAACTCAAGAAAAATAAGTCCCCGGCAACGGCGCCAAAAACTTGACCGGCGTAAACACACGCGTATAACGCAAGCTCACGTATCGTTCAAGTAGTATAAAAATATCGATCCCACGAGGACTTAATTCCTACTCTATTAATTTTATGAGGTCAAATAATTACTAGTATCTAAAAGGTTGTTTGATTGATTTGAAATGGTGATGATTTTAAATTTAAAAACAAGTAAATAAAATTTCACGAATGTAGGTTTAAGAAAATTTAATATTAAAAACTATCTAGGGTTGTGATTTCTTCCAATATCATTTTAAAGATGAAGTAGTTATTTTATGTTTGTGTAATAAATCGGTTTACTAACTGGAACACGAAATTATGCAAAAGCCTATGTCGATGGTCAGACGCAAATACCTAGTTTAACCCAATTGAACCATATGTCTATGTCAACCAAATTATCTGTATTCATTAAGTTTAAGTTCCAATTATGGCTACCCCCGCCCGACAGGTATATGTCTATCATGTAAGGAAATTTATTAAAGGGTTATCTATCCTCAAGGAAGATCGTGGGCTATTAAGTCTAAGGCTGAAACCTAAAATTCCTTTTTCAAGTTTATTTTAGATTTACCAGATCAATCTTATTGGTGATCAGACAACAAGAAGCATTAAGGTTAAGACTTAATAAGTAAACCTTTAAATTACCTAAACTATAAAATAACCCCTTATAAACCGGTGATATTAGAGTTCATCACAACCCCAGATAACTAAATTAGTTACAACACATAACTAGGGCTAATAAAAACTTAAAAGTAAAAGACATAAAGTAAAAATGCTGAAAAGTAATTGTGGTAAAGTAAAAGCTGAAAAGTAAATTACATTAAAATAAATAAAATGCTAAGGTAAAAAGATCAACTTTTACTACTACTAATTTATATATCTCCCTTAATATAAATAATAACTTGTTATTATTTTACCAACCAGCCATATAGGCGGTAACCTGATTAAGTCAAATTATGTCCATCGAACCATAAAGGTGGAACCAAAATAAACCTGCCATATAGGCGGTAAGGAAATTTAATTACCAACCGACCAATCTGGTGGTATCCTTGATTAGTCAGGTTTAAACCAGATTAAAATGAATTACCAACCCACCAATATAGCGGTATCCTTATTAAGTCAATATTTTTAAATAGTGAATATATTATATTTAAGGGAGATTAATCTAAATAGTAATAGTAAAAGAATTACCTTTCACCATAGCAGGGGGAAGTTACCTCCTCATGGTGAATAGTAAAAATTATAAAAAGTAAATAAAGTAAATCACTATTATTACAAAAAGTAATTAAAATTAATTACAAAACTAAAATTTAAAAGAAACTAGATAGAAAACTTTATATTTACATCAGAGAATTCAGAGAGAATGGTACAACTGAAATCTGAAAACTGAGCTCTATTTATAGGCGTCAGTAAGGGTCGCGCGTTGCGACACCCAACTCTCGTCGCGACGCTCGTTTTGTCGATGTGGCAGCTTCTCGTTCATCGGCTTCAAATTTTGGATAAGGTGATAAAGTGACATGTGGCAAGGTGGTTGGAGCTCAATTATTGGCCACACGTGGCGAAAGTGACTGTCGGCACCATATAATGATGACACGTGGCACGCTGTGATTGACTGATGATGATGTGGCAGCCACGTGGCAGTTTGACTTGGTCAACCGGTGATGTGGATGATGACGTGGCAATGACGTGGAGTGACACATGGCGACACGTGGTGATGGCGACTGTCGGCACCGTAGGATGATGACACGTGGCACGGTGTATGTTAGCAGATCGACTGTGATGGTGACACGTGGCACGACGCACATTAGTAAAGTCAATTTTTCTCAGAATTATTGACTAATGTCAGCACTTTTCGACACACGTTAGGCGTCGCGACGCCAAAGGCTTGCGCGTCGCAACTCGTAGAATTATGAAAATGCCATTTTTTTTCCAATTTTCATTGTTTTGGCCCAAATCACCTCCAGAATGTCATGAAACTTTATTTATCTACAAAATAACTTATAACACATCAAAATATTCACAAAACTCAAGAAACTATACAAAATATTAGGTTAAATGAGTGGGAAATAGTGATATAATTACCACTCATCAACAGTCACGTCACCGCCTGTTCGTTGGGTGTGGACTCATGATCATGATATCCTGTGTGTATCAAGAAAGGATCCGTCAGTTCTGTGTACAGAGCATAGGTAGTCCATATGTGATTAGCAATCTGTTAAATCTCTGGCCATAGTACACTTCGGAAGTGAGTTCCGAATGTTATTTAGAGATTCCTAATAGATACATCGATGAGATTATCCCTATAGAGATTTTACGTTTATATCTATTACTCTGGGATAATCCGGATACCTGTGACGGAGGGATTATACATATGCAGTGACCTCGACCTGTATGATTCAGTGAGGTTATCTGTGGTCGTCATAATTTACGGGTGGGTGAATTATGGACACGAAATTGGATTTCGTGACGGATATGCCTGAATCTAGAGAGTCTCACTAATGAAATATACTTGTAGAGCACTAGGGCAACTATTATGAATAATACTGATTATTTATAACTCGTTTACTGGTTAAACGAAAAATACATGCAATCGGGACTTAACGATCATTTCTGTATTAATGTGTATTTGTATTTAATACTTGATTTTATTAAATACACATTAATAAAATATCAAATTCTGATATTTGGCATATATCATTAATATATGTATTTAAGACATTTATTTTAAATATAATACATATATTTAAGATATTTGTATTTAATTATTTAATTGTTTAATTGTTAAATAATTAAATTAATTAAAATTATAAATATCTTTATAATGATTTTTACTTTTTAATGGCTTGATATTAGTGGTCCATTTGGTGTTTACTTTATTAAAGATAATTGTTAACTTTATTAAAGCAAATGGCGTGCCAATTGAAATTAAACAAAATTAAAATAATTGTTATTTATTTTTATTGTTGTTGTATTCGGCAATTTGGAAAATTGGACAACAAAAATGGTTTTGTTTCATTTTCAAATCCAGGACAAGATCAACAAAAATCTTACAAAGAGAGTTGAGAGAAAAGTGAAGAAAGAAATGAAGAACAAAGCAAAAATTTAGATTTTTGTAAGTTTCTTACACTTTCTTCTACATAGAAAATGTTTCTATAATTCTTAACTTCAAATTGTGTTGTTAAGTTTGTTTCTCTACTCTTTAAGTTTGTAATTAAATTTGTTGTAAGCTTGTTGGATGTGTCCATGCATGTATAATTAATTTATTTACTTATTATTGTAATTAAGCTTAATAAATTAATTAGAAATTTAAAGTTAACATTTTAGAGTTATTTAGCTATTCATAATTAACCTAGAATTGTTCTTGATTAATTCATGATGGTGAGACTAGATTGGTGTGGTAATTGAATGATTAAAGTATTGAATTTTTTCAATTTAATGTAAATTATCCAATTTGAGTAATTTGTGAAATTAGGGTTGTTAACCCTTATTTGATTATTATTGTAATTAAGTTTAATAAATTAATTAGAAAATTAAAGTTGTCATTCTAGAGTTAATTAGCCATTCATAATTAACCTAGAACTGTTCTTGATTAATTTCATGATGGTGAGACTTGATTGGTGTGGTAATTGAATGATTAAAGTATTGAATTTTGTCAATTTAATGTAAATTATCCAATTTGAGTAATTTATGAAATTAGGGTTCTTAACCCACTCAAATTTTGGGGCTTTTCATATATATGTTATAATTTGATGTATATTTGACGTATGTCAAATTTGGATTGATTGGATTTGATCTTGATATGTTTTGAATAAATTGGGCCAAATTGCAATTAGTAAAAGTTTTGGGCTGATTTCGTAATTCTGGAAAAAATTTGGGATGTTTCGAAATTCTGGAAAATTTTCTGGTTTATTTTGCAATTTGTATAAATTATTTTGGGATTGATTTGGAATCAATTAAATATGTATTTAAATATTTAAAGACCAAAATAATTAAATTGCAAAACGTTGGGGTCTCATAGCAATTAATGATAAATCTGATTTTTTGATAAAAAATCATTTTTTATTTATTGAGTAATTAGAATAAATTAGTTTATTTTAATTGCCCAGGAAAAATATTTATCGGAAATGATTTTGGAGTGAAAATACGCGAAAACGGCGAAAAACGGCGTTACCGGGTAACGGCTGCACAAACAGTGAACTGGGCACTATTCAGGCAGCCCACGAACTGTCCAAATATTTTTGGGGCTGACCTGGGCAGTCCCCATGTGTATTGGTCAGTCGGTTCGGCCAGAAAAGCATTTTATGCTATTTTACGGAAAAACATTTTCGTAAAAGTTTCGCGATGTTTCTATATTATTTATGTCTTTATATGATATCGAATAAATATGTTTAGGTGAAATATAATGAATTATTAATATTTGATATTGAATAATTTATTCGTAAGTTAAAAATTTTTAAACTACGATTTCGCCCGAATAGTGCTCCTTCCGCTGCGCCTCCCTTATTTGACCCCAACAAAAATGGTATCAGAGCGAGTCTGATCCTGGACACCCAATATGATTAGCCCTTTAAAATTCAATGTTTAGTTTAATCATTACTTAATACATGTATGTGTTTATTTAATTTGATTAAATAAAGTAAAAGCATTTTTTGTTTGAAAATCCATGATTTCAATAAGGTTTTAAGAAAGTTACTAGTATTAGAAATACTTGTATCTTAGTCCGCCTTGTCAATATGGATGTAAATGTTTTCATGATGCTATGGCTGTAACGTGCCAAAGCTGTACAGTTATGGTTGAAGGTAGTTCATTTACACCGGTAGAACTTATATGATAAGAGACAAATTCAAGTGAAAGTGGAAATCCTGAACGTGCCAAAACTGTCATGACTACATCGGTAGCTTGAGTTTTTCATTGACAAGTTTAACCTTAATACGCCTCATTGTGAACGTGCCAAAGCTTTCATAACGAGAAACGATCAGGACCAAACCCATGAGTCACAGTGAGTGTGATTGACAATGAGTTGTCTACCTAATGAATATACGTAGGCGAGAACGTGCCAAAGCTATGAGTCGAAATATATTCATGGGGTCCACTTCCTATTATGGAATTCAATTTAATTATTGAATTGTCATTTCCTTTGGGGATTACGGTATTACGTAAAGTAGTGGGAGGCACTGCTAGGTTAAAAATCCTTAACTTATGCGGTGTGTAATATTATGTAAATTGTCGCTCATGTTATTCATTATTCTATTAGTTTGATAGAATTAAACTTTTATCCATTGCAAGCAAATTATATATGTTTTCTGACTTGAATTATGGTTGCAGATTTCTATAATAGGTTCTAGATTAGAATAGATAATGATATAATCCTTCTAGACAGAATAGTTTCTTATGCAGTAAATATTGACATAAATTGGTTCATGTCTCGAGATTCTTTACTGGCATTAAGAAAACCCCATTATATATTTGTTTATCTAATAATGACATTTCTTGGATTTAGTGATATTCAGAAGTCACGTGTCAGACACAATTTATTTTTCGATTATTTGCAAATGTTGTAAATAATTTGAAAGTAAATAATAAAGCTAAAGAAAGAAGATGTGTATAGTCGTGTATAAAAAATATTGATTATCATAATATTGGATATCAGATATTCCGTCTAATTATTTAAAATATTGTTGAATGATTGTTTCGATATTTGATATCAGAACTTGCGACTATTTGATAGTTACTTGTTCTTTATAAACAATTGTTACATATTTTAAAATGACTAGTAGTGTCATTAACGAATAGATAAACATTAAGAAAAATATTCGGTTAATAAATAACTTAGAACATTATTTTATGACATTTTATCACTTAAGTATTGATGCTTATACCATATGGTAAAGGATGGTCTGATACCAGATCACACCAAATATCCTTATCCATTTAATGAATATTGTATTCAAGAAGGTGATTAAATCTCATTTAACCAATGATTGTCATTGGACCGAGAAATTTATTGAACTGATACATTAGATGTATGTAATTTAATGAATTGTAAATTGCTTAAGGTAGTTTTCTTTACTTCGTAACTTAGTCAATGAATTGTCGTGACTTAGTTACGTGTTTCTGATGAAACGTGGATATAATATTTTGACTGGTTCAAAGATATTCGATCTGAAGTTTTGAAAATTGTATCTTTAAAATTTATCGTGAGTCTTTGAATTGTTCAAAGATGTTTGATACGATCAAACATATGAATTAATGGCAATTAGTTCTAAGGTTATTCGAAGAATATAATCTTACATCAATGTTATTCTTCCACGATTCCATGTTGATGGAATTGATTAATGGAAGAAATCGAATCTTATACGATTTGATTCGGCGAATATTGAATGTTACCGAATTAGTTTCAATACTTTTGGGGCTATGCTCCAATAACACTTATTCATCCTTTTAATTTAGGTTCCATAGTTTCTACAGTTATGTATATGATGTGTATAAGTAGAAAATTCGAATCTTGAAATGTTTGAGATTTGAATCTTTCTTTTATATAATAGTTATATAATTGAACTGTACTTGCGCCTCAGAGGTACGAGTAGAAGTTTATCATTTATTTTATTTAATTGAATATTGTATTCTATTTAATAAAATATCTTTTCTACGATCTCGAGTAATAAAATTGTTTATTACTTAGTGTGTAACTTTCGATGTTGACTATTGTAGAAAAGACTTGACTTATTGAAGTCAAATACGGTGATAAACTATAAATGGAACTACATAATTAATAAGATGAAAATACCTTTTAATTACTTCCATATAAGTGCTATATGATGTCAAAATCATTCGCAAAGTATTTGATACTTAATGATTCTGTTGTTTTCTTATCCAAGAAAGTTATCCTATAACTTATAGTGGGAACAATATTTGATATCGACTACGGAAATTAACATTAAACCATAGATCTAAGATTGTTCATAGCTTACTACGATCAAGTTTAGAACTTGATTGAGCTTTAGTTATGAAACATTCATAAAATGTGCAAATGGTTTGCGCAGCAAAAGCACAGTGAGCTTATTAAAGGTTTGACCTTAATAGTATGACATTGAGAAAAGTTATACTCAGCGGTCTATTGTAGATTCTGAGGAAACTTGTCTCTAGTCGCACTGATTGAATAATTTATGATCTGTTGGTTAATGATGATATTGAATCGTACATTTTAGTTAAAGAATACAAAGTGGCATTTCTGAATGGTTTCTTCAGATAAGAGATCCATTGTGATTTCTTAGTTTGAAAAGTTCATTTTGGAATGGCCCTGGAGTTTGTATTATGCTAAGATTACAATTTAGTATATTAGCTTATAGAGCCTATTGTAGACTTGGATGAGCTTTCTGGAAATTTGTGATTTCTAATTTTGATATCAGTCAGATTGTCTGATTTTATCAAAGCATGGAGAATACATATGAGATAGAAGGGTTAGTGGGAGCATACAAATTTATTTCTAGTATTTTACATCTTAATGACATTATCATTATTAAGGTAATAATGAGATGTTAATGAGGTAAAAGATTTACCTGAGTCTTATTTTCTCCATGAAAATAGTAGGAGTAGTGTCTCTATTATATTCGATATAAAGTTTTATTATATGATATAAAACTAAGAGACTTGAGAGATGCTTCCATTAGTCGTGCATTAGATATGATCTAATAAAGGACACTGCAATACTATCTGTATGACAGTTAGTATAACTGTTTGACAGTTAGTGTGTCTATAACATATATAATATTCATCTTTCGTAAAGGATAATTCTTTTGTCAAAAGAGAAATTGATTAGAATGTCTTGTCAATTTTATGCATCATAGGATGATGGCATAATGAACATTATATTAAGTACGATTAGAGATATCAATTTAATCGTAATTGTTACGAGTTATTTTGATATCATCTAGACCATAAGATGGGTCTTGAAACATGTTCTTTATTATCTTTGAGATATTAATAACGAGTTTTTAATTAATGAGGAATAAATCTACAACCATTAGGGTCAGATTAGTTTTGAGTCTAATTATGACAGTAGACAGTCTATGTCATAATGAGTCAGAAAAGATGCAGTGAGAGTGTCATGGATGATTCTACTGTATGAGTAGAATTAGTTGCAACTTATGAAGTATTGACTTATGAAGTTGCATAGTGACCTCGTAGATTAGAAGTTTGTTATTAGTATTGTGTTTGCGGTTGTCTACATAGTATTTTGGATTTGATCCGTAAATACTTAGAAAACTTATTAGCTAAAGCACAATGTTGATATGACATCTGAGTCATATCGATGTAGAACTTTATTTCTACAAAAATATGAATGATGCATGCTAAGGAAAATGATTGTGTTTGTTAGACAAACTCAATATGTCATAGCGAGCTTACTTGTTGTGACCTACCTCTTGAGCGCTAGGCGAGTTCTTGAGGGCCATGGGTATATGATACACATTGGGATGTGTATATGATACCATGGATTGGGACTAGAGCAAGTGGGAGAAATTGTTAGGGTTGGTGCTCAGAGCGCCAATCCGGATCGTATTTATGTCTGATTCATGAATACGAGCAATACCTTTTTCCTTGATATTACTAATTTAAATGGTAGCACCTCTTGTCTTTTATATACATATTCGATCTAATTTCGATTAGATTGATTAGATTGAAACTAAAACTGATTTAGTGATATGTATATATATTGGACAAAGACCCCAAGATTTACAACGTAGTGCGCAATTACAACATAGATTGTAATTGACATTGGGAAGTCTCACTATAAGTTGTATATCCTTAAATTAAGTTCCTGGTCAAGATTTACTAACACGGGTCGGTTAGTAAAATCCGTTGAGACCAGTACATGTCGTATATCGGACTTGGTCCGATGGTTTATCCCAATGAACCATGAGTATTGGGAGACTCGTATAGACGTGTAGGTATTTATTTGATAAACACTGAACGACTGACCGAAGATTTCCTAATAGATGGTACACCAACGTCAATAGGAATCTTCTCGGGTTGAGTAGCATAATGATTCTTTGACTTGAGATACCACTGTGGAAATATGAGTTATCCTCCACACTTAGGTGACAGTCATGTCACCGATCTATTTAGATCAGACCTCTGCCTGTTCGTTGGGTCTGAACTCATGCTCATGATATCATGTGTGTATCAATAAAGGATCTGTTAGTTCTGTGTATAAAGCATAGATATTCCATATGGGATTAGCAATCTGTTAAATCTATGGCCATAGTACACTTCGGAAGTGAGTTCCGAATGTTATTTAGATATTGCTAATAGATACGTCGACGAGATTATTCCTATAGAGATTTGACGTTTATATCTATATCTCTGGGATAATCCGGATACCTGTGACGGATGGATTATACGTATGCAGTGACCTGGACCTGTATGATTCAGCGAGTTTATCTGTGGTCGTCATAATTTACGGGTGTGTGAATTATGGATACGAAATTGGATTTCGTGACGGATATGCCTGAATCTAGAGTCTCACTAATGAAATATACTCGTAGAGCACTAGGGCAACAATTTTGAATAATACTGATTATTTATAACTCGTTTAATGGTTAAACGAAAAATACATGCAATCGGGACTTAACGGTCATTTCTGTATTAATGTGTATTTGTATTTAATACTTGATTTTATTAAATACACATTAATAAAATATCAAATTGTGATATTTGGCATATATCATAAATATATGTATTTGAGATATTTAATGTAAATATAATACATATATTTAAGATATTTGTATTTAATTATTTAATTGTTTAATTGTTAAATAATTAAATGAATTAAAATTATTAATATCTTTATAATGATTTTTTCTTTTTAATGGCTTGATATTAGTGGTCCATTTGGTGTTTGCTTTATTAAAGATAATTGTTAACTTTATTAAAGCAAATGGTGTGCCAATTGAAATTAAACAAAATTTAAATAATTGTTATTTATTTTTATTATAGTTGGATTCGGCAATTTGGAAAATTGGACAACAAAAATGGTTTTGTTTCATTTTTCAAATCCAAGACAAGATAAACAAAAATTTTACAAAGAGAGTTGAGAGAAAATTGAAGAAAAATGAAGAACAAATCCAAAAATTGGATTTTTGTAAGTTTCTTACACTTTCTTCTACATAGAAAATATTTCTTTAATTCTTAACTTCAAATTGTGTGGTTAAGTTTGTTTCTCTACTCTTTAAGTTTGTAATTAAATTTGTTGTAAGCTTGTTGGATGTGTTCATGCATGTAGAATTAATTTATTTACGTATTATTGTAATTAAGCTTAATAAATTAATTAGAAAATTAAAGTTTCCATTCTAGAGTTAATTAGCAATTCATAATTAACCTAGAATTGTTCTTGATTAATTTCATGATGGTGAGACTTGATTGGTGTGGTAATTGAATGATTAAAGTATTGAATTTTGTCAATTTAATGTAAATTGTCCAATTTGAGTAAATTGTGAAATTAGGGTTCTTAAACCACTCAAATTTTGGGGCTTTTCATATATATGTTATAATTTGATGTATATTTGATGTATGTCAAATTTGGGATTGATTGGATTTGATCTTGATATGTTTTGAACAAATTGGGCCAAATTACAATTAATAAAAGTTCTGTGCTGATTTCATAATTCTGGAACATTTTTGGGCTGTTTCGAAATTCTGGAAAATTTTCTGGTTTATGTTGAAATTTGTATAAATTATTTTGGGATTGATTTGGTATCAATTAAATATGTATTTAAATATTTAAGGACCAAAATAATTAAATTGCAAAACTTTGGGGTCTCATAGCAATTAATGATAAATCTGATTTTTCAGATAAAAATTCAGTTTTTATTTATTGAGTAATTAGAATAAATTAGTTTATTTTAATTGCACAAGTAAAATATTTATCGGAAATTGTTTCGGAGTGAAAATACGCGAAAACGGTGAAAAATGACGTTACATGGTAACGACTGCCCAAACAGTGAATTGGCCGCTGTTCGGGCAGCCCACGAACTGTCCAAATATTTTTGGGGCTGACCTGGGTAGTCTCCATGTGCATTGGTCGGTCGATTCGGCCGGAAATTCTTTTTATGCTATTTTACGGAAAAATGTTTTCTCAAAAGTTTCACGAAGTTTCTATATTATTTATGTCTTTACATGATATCGAATAATATGTTTAGGTGAAATATGAATGAATTATTAATATTTGATATTGAATAATTTATTCGTAAGTTTAAAAATTTTAAACTACGATTTCGCCCGAATAGCGCTCCTTCTGCTGCGCCTCCATGATTTGACGCCAACAAGAAGTTGTTTCCATTTTCTCTCTTATCTTGATTTTTATCTGGATGTGTCAAAGAGAGGAATGTTGAGCTGAATTTATAGATCCTGAAAAAGGGTGAGTAATAATTGCACTAGTACCTGTCAAATGACAATTATTAGATAAGCAGAAAAAAATAGATCGTGAAAGTCAAAAAGTTAGATCTTAACTGCGAAAATAAAGGCAATCAAAATATAAAAGCAAATCAAAGTAATTATTTAAGGCAACAGAATTGTGTACACAATACACGACTCGCTAGGTATTTATATCCACTAGGATGCGTCTCGAGAATCCATTCTTTACTCAGCCATCTCTAATGAATTAAATCTCATCTTCGCGATTGTCAAATACTATTCCTTGATATCTCCAGTTTTGCTCTGCCTCAAATACTCATTTTGTGTTTTTCCTACAAAAATAACACACAAAATTAAAAAGTCCACAACATGTATACAAAAAATACAAAAATAGATATTATAAAAATAATAAAATTTACATGGTTTGCCTCTCTGCTAGCGCTAAATTTAACGTTTTCAGCCAGACGTGATTGAAGTTCATCTTTCAATGAGGCTTCAGCGTGGTTTTGGACGCCCGATTAAAGACAATCTCATGAGCGTTGCTTTTGAAGGGTCTCTTCCAACGGTGAGGTGGCCAAAATACTTTGTCATATTCAGTACTCGTGCCACATTCTTAAACTTTGTAGCTCCAGTAGTTCTTGAAAAGAAAGAAAATGAAAAAAAAATCAAGAGGTCTCGTATGGTGCTTGACTTTGAATGGAAGTTCCATTCTATTAAGCTTGTGGGCGATGTCTTTGATTTGTACTCCTCAAAACATTGATGTGTCTCCTGAATTCACTGGATCTTCAATATGTTTAGACATTTGCTCTTCCGTTAGTGCATCTTCCTCCACCATTTCTTCACAGTTGTATTTTAGGATTTATTTGTTCAACTCTTCATCTATAATCTGTGAAATGCATGTTTCATAAGTGTTAACCTGAAGATGTAAAGATGTCTCTGATTTTAAGTCTTCATCCTCTGTGTTTGATATGACTGGCTCAGGTAGATCTTCTTCAAACATCAGTGGAATGTATGCTCTAAGATCCTTATTTTGAGGATACAAAGTTTCATCCTCAATTTTTGTTGGTGCATATAGCTCTGCTTCTTGTTCCTCGTCAAAGTACAAACAATAAAAATCAATTTGAGACTTTGCTGGTTTGGGCTCCTGAACTGATACCTCTGATTCTTGATACTGCTCAAACTCTTCCTCTGTAAAGGTGTCATTATGAAATGCAAAGGCTGGTTCAGTGTCATCTAAAAATGTTCTGCGTGGTATGTGGTTATGGTTTTCTATTAATTGTCTCAATTGATCTGTCATCCTCTGTATGGATTCCTCTTGACTATGAAATGTGCATCACGTTTCTTGAGCCAATCTGCTAGCATATCAATCATCTGATCTTCCTCTGATGGTTCTGTTGTTTGAGGAGTGTTGGTTTCTAATTAGGTCCCAAGATCATGAAATCAAGCAAGAAATTCGCATGAATACATCAAAGGAATAAGGCGGAAACATTACTCACATTGATCGGTTTGAGATGCGAAGAACAAAAACCATTTCTTCCTCCTTATTGAAGCTCGGCAGTGAGCTCCTATGTGTAGTGGGCTGCACGGCATGGACTGGTTTGGTACCTCCAAGATTCGGCCATTGATGACTCCATTGAAGCTCCAAGCTTCAAGCTCCAAAATGGATTCCAAGCTCATGTGTTCGTTTCCCTATCACCTATGTATAACCCAAGGTGTTGTGCTAGCACTTCTTCATCTTCTTTGCTTCTCACAAATTCGGTCAAACCAGAATTTTTGGAGAAGAAATCGGCTCCAAGCCGTGTGAGGAAGAAGAGAAAAAGAGAGGCAGAAGAGAAAAACGTAAAAGTGAGGAGAGAGAGAAGGAAAATGTTTTACTTATATATTTATTTTTATTTTCCAAAAACAAAAACAAATACAAAAAGCATTTTCCATTTACCAAAAATCAAAAAAGCAAAAGTCAAAAAGCAAAAAGCAAAAGTCAAAAAGAAAATGCCTTTAATGCTTTTCAACTACCACATCAATCACTCAAATCAATCAATCAAATGTCACATCACTCAAAGTGACATGTGATTTGACGCTTGATGTGACTAGCGATTTGACGCTTGATTTCACTTGCGTGCCGCACTCAAATTCAAAATGCGAATGCGCTCGTAAATAATCCCGGGCTCGTGTTCGCTAATTCCAAATTAACGAAATTAAACGAAGCGTCGTAATTAAACGATTACGCCTAGCGAAATCACTATTCATATCGCTAACGAATTAATTCTAAATTAATTCGTTCGCCCGAATTAAAATCTAATTTTAATTCCGTGTCGAAATCCAATTTCGTATAATATATCAAATATATTATTTTATCGATTAATTCCAAATTAATCGTTCTCTCTCTTTAATTAATATTTTATCCCAGATAAAATATCTCCGCAATTAATCCCAGATTAAATTTTCTCTCTCTTCTAATTAATCCCAGATTAATTAAAGTGCGAGTCATACATCATCGGTGACTCTTCGGGAAGCGACCCATGAGATCCCCGGATATGTTGGCAGTAAATACGGTCGTCGGACTATCCGAACATGTAAGTACCTCGTACTACGTTTATACCGATTTACAAGACAAGGTTGGCCTCTACCAAAGCGCCATGCCTACCCAATTCTCCGGAAATATTCTTATAGGAATATATGATCTATATCAAGCGTAGTTTACTGTAGTATTGCGTATTTCGATCCAGTATCGGATGATCACGTGCTAGACCTGGGGCTGGAATTGTGTCTGCCCCGTACGAAGCACATATCGGATGTCTGGAAACTAGTCTCTATAATCGGATATACATGACCTAGTCATAATATCCCGATAGCTCGAGCATTTAAGAGAACGAGTTCTGTATCCTACGTGACCATAATCTCCATATGACTGGAGTGACACTTCCGTCTTGACATCACACCCAACACACTACGATTCTCAATATACCCAGTATTGGCGTACACAGAACCTGTTAAAGCCCTGGACGACCTCAACCAAAGTATATTGATTTTCGCAAGTATTAGCGGTGCAAGTCTCAGGTTAAGACCAAATACACCTACCCTGATTTCGGACTTCCATGAACATATAGTCATACTACCAATGGAATTCCGAGGGGGTCTATCCAGAGCGAAGCTATTTCCCGTACCATCGGTAAAACACAACCTCCTATTACACTTGCGTGAGTATCATATACCCAAATATATGAGAACTATGACGTTGTGCCACTCACAACATGCACAAGTGTAATACTAGTCTTTTACGTATTTATCGATGTCCAATCTCGATAATACTCTGACTAGGGATATTTAATAATTCTGCCTTCGTGGACTGATACTGTCTCATATCATTCTCAATCCAGGCACTAATCATAGGGACCTCTCATCATTTATATATCTTGGTGATCTAATCACAAATGATAAAAGTGCAATCTCATTTGTCACATAGTTAATTTGTACAACAATACTATGATCTGTACAAATAGTGACGCTATGGGTCATAATTGTCCAACAATCTCCCACTTGGCCTATAGCCAGTCACTCGAGTGTCTGACACTCGAACTATGTACGGTTGGCTCAAACTGCTGAGAAAGGTTTTCGTCAGCGGATTTGCATGAATATCATCTTGATGCGATTTATTCGATCATCACATCGCCACGATGTATGATCCGAACGAATCAGATGAATATCGAAGTATGTATCTGGATCGTTGATGAGACCATTAATTCTTTAGCCTGTGCTGACGCTTAGCTCAGCTGCTAACAGAAATATATCTAATCTAATTAGATTTGTTATTGACCCAGATGGCTTCTATTGCTGCCTCAGCTGCTGGAATTAACCCGCATTTGTTGTTTATTCGGTAACAATATCTTGCTTAGAAGATTTCCAGCTCATTGTACCGTTATTCTTACTTTTATAGTACCGTTGTTACAACTCATAGTCGTTATCATGAAAGCCGAGCTTTCACCGATTATTATGGGAATATCATTTCCAAGAAATGATATATCATTATTACTCAGGACATTCACTGTCAGTGCGCTCCCACTAACCTCCTTATATACACAAGAATTACTTTCGTTTTGAATTAAATCATACACCATTATGATTACATCAAAATGATAATTCCTAGAATCAATGCTTGCTTCAATCCAAACATGGATCGATTAACTTGCAAACCTAGTTTGCTTGTTATGGTACGACAAAACCTACAGGATATTGTAAACATCCTCCGAAAGGTTTCCGTTAAGGAAAGCGGTTTTGGCATTCAGCTGCCACATTTCATGAATGAAACATGCAGCATTAGCAAGCATTATCCAAACGGATTTACCGTGGCAACAGGTAAAAGGTTTCGTCGCAATCAACACAATGTTGATAACTCTACCTTTTCTCTAAAAGCCTAGCTTTATACGTTGGTATGTTGCCATCCATGTACGTCTTCCTTGAAGACTTATACAGTACCTATAGGCACCATGCCTTGCGGTACATCAACTAGTATCCAAACTTGTCGATATACATGGAATCCATTTCGGATTCATGACACTTTTTCATAATCAGGGAGTCGATACCTTGTATCACATCCTCATACGTAGTCAGTTGGTATACCTCAAAAGATAGACATCTTTATGAGGCGAGATCAGAAACCCATACCCAGGTTGTGTATTCGAAGATTAATGGTTTAGTTTCATCCTTGATGAACTATTTATGTTCCATTAGGATTTGGTGCCTCGAATAGTATTACTCCGATTTTCATTGAGTTTTACTATCCTCCCACTTACCACTGCATATCGGTATTCCTTTTCAGGAAAACCACATGGTGAGCAACAATCTGATTGTTCTCTTGTGAGTTGTATAAGTACAATACTTATGGTATCCCTAGGATAACCTACATTCGACACTTATCCTATTTGGGGTTTAGTTTGGTATTATCCAAACATATGCCTGACATACCCAAATATTCAGGAATGTGAAACCCGGTTTCTTTCCCGTTCATATCTAATATGAATTTTGTCTAACAGATTATTATGGAACCTTATTCAAAATAAATTATGCACTGTTTAGCGTATCCATTAAAGGTAATGGTAGCTCAGAGCGACTCGTGATTAACCTTGTCTTGTCTAACAAAATTTGGTTACTCTGTTCGGACACACCGTAAAATTGACGTGTTCCGGGAGGAGTCTTCATTTGAAAGAATATTATACTCTTTCAAGTATATTAGAAACTCTATTGCTTAAGTATTTTCCATTACGGTCTTACCGTGACGGTTTAATACTTTAGCCGATCTGTATGTCTATTTCGTATCGAAACTGTAAAAGTTTCCGATTTGTGTTCTTCAAAAGAAACACATAACCACACGCAATGCCACATCCGTAAAAGTCACGAAATATTCATATCCACATCTAGCCTAGCTAGACATGGGCCCACTTGCTTCACTATGAACTAGGGCTAACAGATCGGTGGCATTTGCACTTTTACCAAGTAAAGGTGTTTCAGGCACTTTGCCCAATAAACTAGATTCGTAGACTTTATTTGATTGAAATCAAATCAGTCCTAGTACCCACTCTTCAAAAGTGTGGATATACGATTCTTGTTTAATAGTGTCCCTGACAACTATGCCACAATTAGTTTCTTCTGATCAAATCAGTTTGAGCTATTTATTTCTCATGTTATATATTTGAGATTTTATTTATATTCAAAATATAAATTCTGTTATTCACATCTAATGTGTTTATCTCAATATCATCTTTATATAATAAAACACTTTAGTGTTCTAGAATATAAAGGTTCAATCCGCAACGGATTAAACACTGATATAAAGATAATGTTTCTATTCAAACTAGTTACATTATAACAGTTTCCTAATTTAAGTACTAACCCGAAGGTAGTTCCTAAATTCAGGTATCTACGGTTAAAACAGCGACTTTCGTCCCGTTTCCAATTCGCAGATATATCTCTGTCGAAGTCAGTATCCTGTTCAAAACAGATTCTGAACATCAATACATATATTTTGTGTATCACACTAAGTATTTAAACACTAGTTGTGAACATAATTATGACAATCATATTTGAAGTCAGAGCCTTGCTCGTTATTCAATTCCCTCTTGGGATATGTCCTTTATCTTCCCAGAAGATTATAATGATTTTGTCTTTAGCCCTTTTCAACATTCTAGAAGCCTTTGGCCAAGCCTCGGGTTTCTACAATATCGAAGTAAGGTGCGCCTTGCGCTACTTGTCTTATTGCAAACTTTGACTTTATCTCCTTGAGATTAGTCATTAATTCTCCAAGAATTATTTATTGCAATTTTAGTATTTCAAAATATTCTATAAATAGATCTTTGAAGATCCTTCAATTTCTTTTTCATACTTCAAGGATCTAATCCTTAGTTCTGATTAAGAAATTAAGGAGTCTATATGACAAGTATAATGGATTAAGCACTTAAGTTTTCATACATTAATATTCCAAATATCATGTTCCACTTCTTTGCTTAACTCCGAGTTTAGGCATAACATATTATTTTATCAAATAAAATAACTTATTATTTTCCAGCACCATCCTGAAACTTTATTCCCATTTGAAAAATATAGTCGTTTAAATACATTTTCACCCAGGATTATGTTTTAAACATTAATATTTCAATTTATCTTGATTCTAATAGTCCAACTATTTAATCAACGATTTGCGGTACTATTTATTATAATGATTATAATAGTCCAACTATATAATCAAATATAATTTAAATCAATTAATCTCAATTACATTGATTACTATAATCCAATTATAAAATCAACTGTAAATTGAAATTAATTAATTCAAATATATTGATTAATATAATCCAATTATATATAACCAAATATAATACAGTCCAATAGCTTATTAAAACAACAATTTAAATATTAGTCCAACTAACATTTAATCTAACGACGAAATAATTTGAATGAGTGCGTATCGCGAGTAATTGAACGAGTATTGCAAATTCAATTCTTGCCTCCCACTATTTTTCGGCGAGCCTCTAACCCTCTGTCGAGTACTCGGGAAACCGTGTTTCCTAGTGGGCTAGGATCCCGTTAAATATCATACAATCTTGACTTTGGCCAACAAATTGTATGATAATTAACTAGGTAGATCTCTAAGATCAATTGGATCCAATCCAATTCCTAGATCCGGTAGGGGACATCCAAGTCCGAAACATATATCTTATATATGCCAATACATCGAATGTATTACCTAACCTTTTTCCTCTGAATCAACTAAGCTTGGCTTTGGCACAACAAACTTAGTGATCCCAGTCAAGCGCGACCCATTGACCATGGAAAGCTTCGTAATCAATGTCGATGGACAAGAAGTGGTATTGACTTTGGCCAACAAACCACAACTTGGACAAGACACTGATATGGAACAAAGCCTTCGTGATTCAAACACATCTTCGACAGACAAAGGCCTTGACTTTGGCCAACAAACCAAAGCCGTCTAGGATCTTGAGTGAGAATCACTCAATGGAAGGAAAGACGCTTAATATTGAGCGAGGGTTTTTCACGTGCAAATTGGCAACCAATTTATTATCTTTGTTAAGGTCTCATCATCATACACCCTTAAACATGCATTCTAAACACATAATAAAGCGTATATGAAAAATAATAATGATATGCGGATGGATAATTTACACATTGATCCTAGATCAAATCTCTCATTTCCTCTCTCCAGCTAGCACATGTATTTACTTCTACCCGTTACACTACACTTCTAAAGAAATCTCATTTACATTGAGGGGAATAGGTGAGAAGAGAATACAAAGAGTATAGAGGTGATAAGGCTGGACACGCAGGTCCAATTAATAAATCAAATTTATTACAATTTCCAAAATTATCACACAAGCATGTTATCAATCAATCTAATCCAAGTAATTAATCTGATAATTAGTGATCATCCAATGTTCAAATAACGATTTGATTTTTGCTCGAGTCAAACTCATTTTGCAAACACGTACTCAAAGTACGAATTCTCGAATTAAATTAAATTACATAATTAAATCCAATTTAATACGCATTTAATTCTATTTCACTATTTAATTCCAAATTAAATATTACACTTTTATTAACGAACCTTTACGACTTAAATTCCAAATTTAATCGCAACGGGTCTCAAAGCCCGATTAATATCCAATATTAATTTAATTAAAGTCCAATGGGCTTTTAATTAATTTCTATAAGGCGTGGACTTTTGGTCAACTCGAGTCAAACCGAATAACCAAAATCCAATCCGGGAGTTACCCCATAAGCCCAAAATTAATCTTGGCCCATTAGGCCCAATTAAATAATTAAGGTTCATTAAGTCATAATTGGACTTTATGGATGCGGTTTTGGGCCCAATTGGATCCAACCAAATTGGCCTAAACCTAAATTGGTACAACCAAGCCCAAAAGCCCAATTACAACCTATAAGGCCCAATTTCCAAAAACAAGCCCAATAAATTAACTTATAAAATTCCAAATTCCATAATTAATTAACCTAAGTGTAATACACAATTAACCACCCAATTAATATTTCTAAAACATCAATTAGCATAATTAATCATGCACTTTATCAACTAATAGTGTCCAACACAATTTTAACAAAATCAAACCCAATTTACATGCTTAAAGTCTCGGCAATTAGGGGTTTTTCCAATCCGATTCAGTTTCAATCCAATTGAATCCACAATCATCATTTCCCAAATCAATTCAACTCATCCAATGAATCAAAACAAAAAATCACAATGAATTTCATATCCAATTGAATTCGGCCAACCCACTAATTTTGGGGAAAATGTTCCAAATCAAAATTCAATCCAATTAAACTTCAATACAATATTACCCTATTGTTTTAAGTCATCTAATGATCAAAAAACAAAATTATGCCAAGACAAATTTAGGGTTCTAAAATCGGACATGCCCAAAAATTTGGGGAAAAATGGATCAAACCAAATTTCTTGAAATTGATCATGCACAACATCAATTCAACCTCATTCAAGCATACTATATCAAACAATTTAACCAATTGATGCTCAAATCGAGTTTACCCAATTTTAAACCCTAACTTTTTCATGCTTGATCAAAGCTCATAGATACCATTATTGGTTTCTAATTAGGTCCCAAGATCATGAAATCAAGCAAGAAATTCGCATGAATATATCAAAGGAATAAGGCGGAAACATTACTCACATTGATCGGTTTGAGATGCGAAGAACAAAACCCATTTCTTCCTCCTTATTGAAGCTCGGCAGTGAGCTCCTATGTGCAGTGGGCTGCACGGCATGGACTGGTTTGGTACCTCCAAAATTCGGCCATTGATGAATCCATTGAAGCTCCAAGCTTCAAGCTCCAAAATAGATTCCAAGCTCATGTGTTCGTTTCCCTATCACCTATGTATAACCCAAGGTGTGTGCTGGCACTTCTTCATCTTCTTTGCTTCTCACAAATTCGGTCAAACCAGAATTTTTGGAGAAGAAATCGGCTCCAAGCCGTGTGAGGAAGAGGAGAAAAAAGAGGGAGAAGAGAAAAACGTAAAAGTGAGGAGAGAGAGAAGGAAAATGTTTTACTTATATATTTATTTTTATTTTCCAAAAACAAAAAAAAATACAAAAAGCATTTTCCATTTACCAAAAATCAAAAAGCAAAAGTCAAAAAGCAAAAAGCAAAAGTCAAAAAGCAAATGCCTTTAAAGCTTTTCAACTACCACATCAATCACTCAAATCAATCAATTAAATTCTCACATCACTCAAAGTGACATGTGATTTGACGCTTGATGTGACTAGCGATTTGACGCTTGATTTGACTTGCGTGCCGCACTTGAATTCGAAATGCGAATGCGCTCGCAAATAATCTCGGGCTCGGGCTCGGGTTCGCTAATTCCAAATTAACGAATTTTCTGTCGCATCGTAATTAAACGATTACGCCTAGTGAAATCACTATTCACGTCGCTAACGAATTAATTCTAAATTAATTCGTTCGCCCGAATTAAAATCTAATTTTAATTCCGCGTCGAAATCCAATTTCGTATAATATATCAAATATATTATTTTATCGATTAATTCCAAATTAATTGTTCTCTCTCTTTAATTAATATTTTATCCCAGATAAAATATCTCCGCAATTAATCCCAGATTAAATTTTCTCTCTCTTCTAATTAATCCCAGATTAATTAAAGTGCGAGTCATACATCATCGGTGAATCTTCGGGAAGCGACCCATGAGCTCCCTGGATATGTTGGCAGTAAATACGATCGTCGGACTATCCGAACATGTAAGTACCTCGTACTACGTTTATACCGATTTACAAGACAAGGTTAGCCTCTAGCAAAGCGCCATGCCTACCCAATTCTCCAGAAATATTCTTATAGGAATATATGGTCTATATCAAGCGTAGTTTACCGTCGTATTGCGTATTTCGATCCAGTATCGGATGATCACGTGCTAGGCCTGAGGCTGGAATTGTGTCTGCCCCGTACGAAGCACATATCGGATGTCTGGTAACTAGTCTCTATAATCGGATATACATGACCTAGTCATAATATCCCGATAGCTCGAGCATTTAAGAGAACGAGTTCCGTATCCTACGTGACCATCATCTCCATATGACTGGAGTGACACTTCCGTCTTGACATCACACCCAACACACTACGATTCCCAATATACCCAGTATTGGTGTACACAGAACCTGTTAAAGCCCTGGACGACCTCAACCAAAGTATATTGATTGTCGCAAGTATTAGCGGTGCAAGTCTCAGGTTAAGACCAAATACACCTACCCTGATTTCGGACTTCCATAGACACATAGTCATACTACCAATGGAATTCCGAGGGGGTCTATCCAGAGCGAAGCTGTTTCCCGTACCATCGGTAAAACACAACCTCCTATTACACTTGCGTGAGTATCCTATACCCAAATATATGAGAACTATGTCGTTGTGCCACTCACAACATGCACAAGTGTAATACTAGTCTTTTACGTATTTATCGTTGTTCAATCTCGATAATACTCTGACTATGGATATTTAATGATTCTGCCTTCGGGGACTGATACTGTCTCATATCATTCTCAATCTAGGCACTAATCATAGGGACCTCGCATCATTTATATATCTTGGTGATCTAATCACAAATGATAAGAGTGCAATCTACTTTGTCACATAGTTAATTTGTACAACAATACTATGATCTATACAAATAGTGACGCTATGGGTTATAATTGTCTAACAAGGAGGATCATAAGAAGATGGTGGATAAGATGGAGAATTTGGTTCTGTGAAATATGCTGGTTCTGAATATGCAGATCCCTGATAATTTCGCCAGCCCGAATTGTAGATGTATATGCATTGATTGCTCGGGTGGTTACCATCACATACCTTACATCACCCCCATCGCGTTATGTTCAGCAAAAGTTGAATTGCTAGTTTCTGACATCCAGTGATAATTGGGTTGGACAACAGGCCTCAGAAAATCGAATTGTTGCTCCCTGGTTTGGGTCGTAACTTGTCTTTTTAAAGCACGTAATTCCTAATAATGTTCCATTTCAACTACCTGAAAAATAAAAAATAAAAATTAAAGACAATAAAAATAAATAAAATTAGAGACAAATAAAATAGATAGCTTCAAAATTAATAACGTAAGAAAAATAAGTCCCCGGTAACGGTGCCAAAAACTTGATCGGTGAAATCACACACGTAACGCAAGCGCACGTATCGCTCTAGTAGTATAAAAATATCAATCCCACGAGGACTTAATTCCTAATGTTGTTATAAATTGTTGATTCTGTTTATTTACATGTATCTAATTAGAGGGAGAAGAGAATGATTGAAGATTGATTGGTTGAATGTGTGATCGGCGTTGTCACACGCGTATAACGCAAGCGCACGTGTCGTTCAAGTAGTATAAAAAGTATCGATCCCACGGGGATTTAATACCTAAGCTATTAATTTATGAAGTCAAATGTTTATGAGTATCTAAGGGATTGATTGATAGGATGGTGATTTTAAATTTAAAAACAAGTAAATAAAATCGCGCGAAAGTAGGTTTAGGAAAATTCAATATTAAGAAACTATCTAGGGTTGTGAATCTTTCCAATATCTTTTAAAATATTAAGTGGTTATTTTATGTTTGTGTAATATATTGGTTTACTAACATGGAAAACAAAATTCTGCAAAACCCTATGTCGATGGTCGGATGCAAATACCCAGTGTAACCCAATTAATCATATGTCTATGTCAACCAAGTTATCGGAATTCATTAAGATTAAGTTCCAAATGTGGTTACCCCCGCCCGACAGGTATATGTCCATCCTGTAAGGAAATCTATTAAAAGGTTATATATCCTCAAGAAAGATCATGGACTATTAAGTCTAAGGCTGAAACCTAAAATTCCTTTGTCAAGTTTATTTTAAGTTTACCAGATCAATCTTATTAATGGCCAGTTAACAAGAAGCATTAAGTTTAAGACATAATAAGTAAACCTTTATATTACCCAAACTATAAAATAACCCCTTATAACCCGCTGATATTGGAATTCATCACAACATCAGATAACAGACTTAGTTACGACACATATCTAAGGCTAATAAAAGCTTAAATAAAATAAAAGACATAAAGTAAATGCTAGAAATTAAATAAAGTAAATACTGAAAATTAAAAATGTAAAAGTACAATAAAAGAAAATGATGGGGTTAGGGATCCACTTTTAATATTTCAAAATTAGAAATCTCTCTTATTCTGAATGTTTACCGATTAATTAACCACACCATAAATGGGGTAATTTCATTTGTCTCAATTAAATCCAACGACCATATAGGCGGTAACAAGGTTATTACCTAAACCGACAATATAGGGGGAAACTACGTCTGAAATGAAAAACTGACCATATAGGCGATAAATAAGGTTGTCACCTAAACCGACAATATATGCGGTAACTAATTAATCCAAATTTTAATTAAAATAAGGGAGATTAATCTAATTTATTATATTAAAAGTCTCACCTTTTCACCCTAGCAGAATGAGATTACATGCCCATGCTTTAAACGAAAACACACAAAATTTTATTAATTAAATAAAAAGAAAATACCAGAAAACTTAAATAAATATACAAGACACTTTCCTTTAGGTTTTCATGAAGAAATTCCTTCAAAGAAAGCATAAAAATTTTACAAAGTTTAGCTTGGTATTTATTGGAAAATCTAAAGGCTTCCACCAATTTCTCCACCAATTGCCCCACCAAACATGGCATCAAACATGGCACCAAACATGTCACCAAATCCTCCACCAAACATGCAAGCATGTTTAGTGGAAGTTTGACAATTTTTATTTTTTTATTTTATATTTTGAAAATGAATATAGTAATTACACAAAATACACTGGATTATTCATCAATTTCGGTCTTGCAAAATTCAGAATTCGAAAAAAGTTAAAACTTCAAAATTATAGATCTTTGTGTTTTCTTTAATCTGGAACTTGAATTAGCTCAATCGAATATCGGATGAAAAGGTTATGGCCAAAATACGAAACTTGCACAAAATTGGAATTTAGGACTGCACTTCGTGACGCGTATAGTAAATTTCCGTTTTCGCCATTTTTTTGCTCCGGATTTCATTATTTTAGCCCCGAGTGGATTCCATTAAGTCCCGATACTTTATATATCTGTCACATAAAGTTTGCGGTTTCAGTCACAAAAATAGTAAATGAACTCCGATTGAGTTGATTCTTGAACCATCAGACTCTTTTTTTCGAGACGAATAACTTTCATGTTGAACACTTTTCGAACATCACGTCGGGAGGGCTTCAAAATTGATGATTTCCGAAATTACCTTCTAAGTGGGGGCATTTTGGTAATTTATGGAGGGTTGATATTTTGTTTTACCTGATTTTCTTTTTAAAAAAAAAAAAAAATGAAAAACAAAAAAAAATGAAGAAGGAAAAAAAAAAGAAAGAAGAAACGAACAAAGTGGGAAACGCATGAGGAGAGAGAGATGAGAAACAAGCCACGCCGGTGGCCTCCACCCAGCATCATGCCAGCGGACCACCGGTCCCCGAGTCATCCGACCACGGCACACCTGCTGATAGCCGGCGCTGACACGAGGATCGCTGGAATCGCCGAGAAAGAGAAGAAAACATTCGTGAAAATTGGTTTCGCTGTTCCGACTCGTCGCTTCATTTCACGGCCTGAGCCACCCGCCAAATCGAATCCCTCGATGATTACTACGAGATAGTGGTGACGATTTCTCCGATTCGTACCCGAAATCACGCAAAACGAGGGAGAAAACCACACGTGAACAGTTATTTCGACGTGAACAGTAGTTTCGATCGGAATTCCGTCGATTCTAGTGCGTTCGTGGGATCGTTTGGAGTTTGTATATAGCCTCGAAATCTTAGTAAGAGCTTTCAGTAAAAAAGTCTTTAATTTCAAGTTTTCGCTAAATATTCGAATGTTTCCAGTAGCTTCGTAGAGTAGTGTAATGATATAATTTGAGTTGTTTGAGCTTTAGTATGTTGAATATGTGCTTGTCGTAGAATTCGAGTGGGAACAAATTAGATTTGATTGATCCGGTAGATAAAGCGGGTTTCCAGTGAAACCAAGTTTCTCGTTCGACTGAGCGTTGATGACCATAACCATGGATATGAAATAAATATGATATTACGAGAGTAATTGAGTAATTCCGGATAAGTTCAGAAGGTCCAAGATCTTTCCGTAGCGTTTGCGAAAACTTTTCCGTAAGATTTTTCGTAAACGCGTGAAATGAGAATCTAAGTTATCTAGTTAGTGTAGAATATTAAAGAAAGATATATTAGAGTGATGAAGTTTGAACTGTAGAATCAGAGAGGATTCTGTTGGGTTTGGTGCTCAGAGCGCCAATCCGGACCGTATTTATGTCTGATTATTGAATACAAACATCCACTTTTTCCATAATATCACGTTCTTAGTGGTTACACCTCTTGTTTTTATATACGTATTCGATCTAATTACTATTAGATTGAAACTAAATATGGTTTAGTGATATATATATGTTAGACAAAGACCCGATAATATATAATGTAGTACACAGTTACAAATTTAGTTTGTAATTGACATTGGAAATGTCACTGCTAAATGTATATTATCAAATACAGTTTCTGGTCAAGATTCACTAACACGAGTCGGTTAATCAAATCTGTTGAGACAAGTACATGTTGTATATCGAGACTTGGTCCGATGGTTTATCCCAATGAACCATGAGTCTAGTGAGACTCGTATAGACGTGTAGGTGTTTATAGTGGATAAACACTGAACGACTCACCGAAGATTCTTAATGGATGGTACACCAACGTCAATAAGAATCTTCTCAGGTTGAGTAGCATAGTGGTCCTTCGACTTGAGATACCACTGTGGATGTATGAGACATCCTCCACATTTAGGTGGCAGTCACATCACCGATCTATTTAGATCAGACCTCCGTCTGTTCGTTGGGTGTGGACCAATCCTCAGGATATCTTGTGTGTATCAAGATAGGATCCGTCAGTTCCGTGTACAGAGCATATGTAGTCCATATATGATTAGCAGTCTGTTAAATCTGTGGCCACAATATACTTCAGAAGTGAGTTCCGAATGTTATTTAGAGATTGCTAATAGATACGTCGATGAGATAATACCTATAGAGATTTGACGTTTACATCTATATCTCTGGGATTATCTGGATACCTGTGACGGAGGGATTATACGTATGCAATGACCTCGACCTGTATGATTCAGCTAGTTTATCCGTGGTCGTCATAATTTACGGGTGGGTAAATTATAGACACGAAATTGGATTTTGTGACAGATATACCTGAATCTAGAGAGTCTCACTAATGAAATATACTCGTAGAGCACTAGGGCGACTTTTATAAATAATGATGATTATTTATAAATCGTTTAAATGTTAAACAAAAAATACATGCGAACAGGCCGAACCATCATTTCCTCATTAATATGTATTTGTATTTAATATATGATATTATTAAATACACATTAATTAATTGTCATATAAAGGTATTTGACATATATCATTTATATATGTATTTGAGATATTTAAAGTAAATATATACATATATTTGAAATATTTATATTTGATTAATTAATTAATTGTTAAATAATTAATATAATTAAAATATAAATATCTTATGAAATGATAAAGTTAGGAAATCATTATAAGTGTATATTGTTGACTTTTGCATTAAAGGAAAATGGTTATCAAAATGTGATGATGACTTAGATATTTGTTTTAATATATTAAAACTTGAAAATATGTATTTCCTTTACTACATGCAAAATTCGGCCAACACCCTAAATGAATATAAATGTTATATTTTTGAGTTGCAATTGTTGACTTATTTTATTTCATTAAAAGGTTGATGATTACAAGTGCAAGTTGACAAGTTGTAACTTTAATGAAACAAAAAATAATATCTAGATATTTTACCTACATCAATTTCACCCAAGGCTTATTTTGGAGGAGGTATATATTGTTTTGTTTCATTTTTAGGGTTAGATAAGTTCATTTGATACCAAATAAACATAAAAGAAGTTGAGAGAAAAGCTTGAAGGCTAAATGAAAAAGCTTGGAAATCTTTGAGTTTTGTAAGTTTTTCTTTAAAGTTTTCAACATGAAAAATGTTTCTAACATACTTAGCATCATTTTTTTTTCTTTGGTGTTGTCTCTCTTCTTATAGTTTGTGTTTATTTTGGTTGTGAACTTTGATGAAAGATTGATGCATGTAAGTAAGCTTGAAATGATTTCAAAGCTTTACTTTTGATTTTTGGAAAATCAAGTTCCCATTCTAGACTTGGTAAGCCACTCCTTGGTGACCTAGAATTGTTCTAGAGTTGTTTCAAAGTGGTGAGGCTAGATTGGTGAAGTATTGAATGAATTAAAGTGTTGGATTTTATAAATTTGGTGAAATTGGATAATTTGGTAAAATTGGAAAATTAGGGTTCTTAACCCACTCCAAATTTGGGGATTTTCATATATGTCATGTATTATGGTATGAATATGATGCATGTAAAATTTTAGGTTGATTGGATTTGATCTTGGCATGTTTTGAACTAAATGGACCAAATTATAATTAATTGAAAATTTTGGGTGGCTCACGACATTAGACTAAAAATTGGGGATTTGTGTGAAATCTGATTTCGATGCATAATATGTGTTGAAAAATATTTTAGAAATGATTTAGAATCATCCAAAATTATATTTGACAATTTTTGGGCTAAAATAATCAATTTACAAAGTTGTGGGGCAATTCGGTAATTACCAAGAAATTTGATCTCTTGTGTAATTTTTCAGAATTTGATAATTGGATAATTAAATAAATAAGTTTATTTAATTGATCCAAGAAAAGTTTTGAAATCGGAAATGTAACATCCCGGATTTTCAGAACTGTTCCAGAAGATTCCCGGACGACTGTTTTAGTCTCGGATCATGAGGATAAGGAAGAATAAGAGTTTAAGTGAGGTAATATGAGTTGGAATATCATTTTTTGAATTTTCGTCGCGTTGGAAAACGCGTGAGATTAAAAGTCGGTAACGCGATTTTCGTAAAACGCGTAAAGTTTATGGTTTTAGACACGAACTGAGGAAACGAACTCCAATCGAGATGATTTTTGGACCATTGGACTCGTTTTTCCGATACGAACAACTTTCGTGTTGAACACCTTTCGAGAATCGCATCAGAAGGGCTCCGATATTGCGAGTTTCTAAAGAGTTCTATAACATGGACTGGTTTGTTATTTTCGCTGGGGCCTAACTGATATTTTCCGGATAGTATAAAAGTCTCATAGATTCCATTAATTACCAAAATGGCAAAACCTCCTAAATACCCCAAAACCGACCCCCCTCTCGATTTTTCACCCTTGCTGATTTGTGGTCGCGTCGGCGGCCTGCCGGCCATCGCCGGCCGGCGCGACCACCCAGAGTTGAGTTCCGGCCACCACGCAGCTGATGGTGGCCGGCGGCGAGGCTATATCGCCGGCGTTCGGCGGCAATCCTAGGAAGAAGAGGCGCCCATGGGATGATCGGTTCCGGGTCGTCGGGCCGTTTCACGAGCCGTACCACCTACCAAATCGAAGCCATCGACGAGTACAACGAGTGTGCAGAGACGGATTTTCCGGACAGCGGCCGAAATTACGCGAATCGAGGAAGAAAGAGTCGGTGAATAGTAAACCCATTTTGAACAGTACCTCCGATCGGAATTCCGATCGCACCAGCGTGTTCGTATGGCCGTTGGGAGTCCGAATATGGCCTCGGAATTTCGGTACGACCTTCCGATCAAAATCTCATATTTTCAAGTGTGTCGTTTTTTATTCGGATGTTTCCGGTAGTTTCGTAAATTAGCGAATTTCATGTTTATGATTGGAATATGATTTAATATGTTAAAGCGATAAATGTGGTAGAATCCGGGGTGAAACGGACGAGATATAATCGATCCGGTAGAATTAGCGAGATTCCGGTAAAATGACATTTCTCGCGCGATTGAGCGTAAATGATCGTAAGTTTTGTTATGATGTATTTATGGTATTGCGAGGTTAATTGGGTAACTTCGGTTTAGTTCGGAGGGCTCGAGACCCTTCCGTAGCGTTTGCGGAAACTTTTCCGCAAGTTTTGCCGCAAACGCATAAAATGAGAATTTGACCTATCTAGTTGGTTTAAGATAGCAAAGTGAGCATGTGTTAGAGTAATGAAACTTAAACCGTAGAGTCGGTGAGGATTTGAGGATTCCGAGAGAATCCGCAGTTTATAGTTGTTGAGTAGAAAGTTCCGCAAATAGCGGTTCTGACAGTTGATGTGATTTGTTTTGGCAGATCGGACCCGGATCGCGGGCACTCGCCTAGTCAGGTAAGTAACTCATGCTTTGTTTACTTAAGAAGTATCGTTGCACAAAAGTAGAATTATATTAAGTTATATATATAACACAATGTGAGAAACTAATAAATATAGATATATATGTATATGTATATAAAGATGATCGTAGGAGACGGAAGCTAGTGGACTGGTATAGATAAGAGTAAGCAATTGCATGTGGAAATATAAGTAAGAGGGTAAACATGGGTATTCAAAGGCAAAGATAAATGTACATATGTAAGAACCAGTTTATGTATATACAGATGAAACAAGTGAATGATGGTTATAGTTATGATTATAATCTAACAAAACCTGGGTATGGGGGGTTTGTAGAAAAACTACACTCTAGGGAATGGGATTAAGCTATCAATGAGATAAATATGGATATACTACGGATAAACTAGATTATGTGTTAATTCAGGAATGTTGGAAGTAATTAGAAAGTTGGTGTAATATGTATAACCATAATGAACGTGGGATGGTACATTTAATCTAGTAGGCAAGCAATGTGTAAAATAACATAGAAATGATAGTATTAAAGAATAAGTATAAACTAGTAAGTTTGTGAGTTGATGCGCTTAAGTATATACGAGTGCAGGTGTAGAACTTCCCACAAGGCGAATATATATATAGGTTTGTATTTAGAAGCATGGAGTTAATGTATGTATAAGTTAAGTAGTATATATTAGTTGTCGGAGGATAGTAGTAAGATTGTGCATGGTAAATATGTGTTCTGTGTGGTAGCATTGTAATAAACATTTAAGTAAACACAGAGTGGTTATGTTTATGATAAACTGTAAATGGGTTTATGAACTGAGAATTTAATGTTTGTATATTGTGATACTTGTTGTATTAGAACAATTCTTGGCCATGCATGTATACATAACTGTAGGAATGATGGTATTGGATTGTGTGATTAGTAAGAGTTTATGACCATGTATATGTACATACAAGATATTACAGGAAAACATAGTTAGTACAGTAAGAGACATGAGGATGTATGTGCATATACATATACATTATGTTGAGATTTCCAACCATGGATCAAGGCTATGAGTGTTTTTCTTTTTGGAATTCCGAGTATTTTAAATGAATGTTTTCAAAGGCTTTTGAAAAACTGAGTTACAGAAAGATGTTTCTTCCAGTTTCGAGATTTCATTTAATTTCAGTTTTCTGGTTTCCGGGGCATGAGGGAAAAACTCACCCCAGTATGTAACTTAAGACACAGTATGGAATTGACGGATTCAGAAACATGTGCACATGTTGAGGACTGAGGGGACGTTCTCAGATCCTCCAGATGGGCTAGGCGGACGGAGAGATATCACGCCCCTAGACCCCCAGATTATGAGACAGTAGTGGCATGCTTTGGGGGACGGTGAGACGTAACGCCCCAAAGTCATGGTTTTGCACTTCTGCCTCTGAGATTGGCATATGAGGGGTCGGACGATACGTAACACCCTCATATGACCGGGTTTTCCGACAGAGACACAGATTATGGAAATGATTTCAAATCCCAGATTTTCTGATATAAGATTTCCACAGATACCCAGATACCGGTTTTCAGAAAGGAGTTTGGAAATATGAAGTTTTCAGGAAACAATTTTAATGATACAGATTATAGCTTTAAACACAGTCTCAGATTTCTTTGGAAACAAATTTCAGTTTTCAAGGATGGTTTTCAGTCTTCCGTTTCAGCTTCCAGAAAGAACTTTTTAGAAAAGAAAGTTTTCCAAAAGCATCAGTTTTATAAGGAATTCAGAATTTTAATACAGAAATTAGTTTTCGAGTGACGTTTTCAACTCAGTATTCTGCATAAATAAGTTTATAGATTATGTTAATGAAGGCACGACAATTTGAAGTAAAGATTGATTTATGGTTTCTGCATATATATCATGCATCCAAGTGAGTTATTTGTGATGTATATATATTTGAGGTATATGCATTATGACATTGATGTCTTTCGCATATGAGTGCATCAGGAAAGATATTAAAGTAACATTTCATAGAAGCATGACTTTTTCATTGGAATGTGCATGGTTAATATAGGTAGGTGACACGTTTATATAAAAGTGTCTTTTCGTAAGATTTTAAATGCTTGATGATATGTTTTCATGTAAAGGTATATATATATACGTATTAATGATGATTATGAGTCGTTGTTTACTTAAAAGGAATATATCCTAACAATGATAGTTAATGAGGTAATAATAACATAGTCATGTGACAATAAGGCTAGAATCTAAGTTATAGAACGGTCGAAGATGGTTGTTTGATAGAAAAGATAATTTAAACTCCGATTTGATGATATTTCAAGATAATAAAAGAGAGGAAGTTATTATAAATGTCTGCTTCAGACTAATAAAGAGTATGAATGGTAGATTGAGAAAAGAATTCTTGCTGTACAGAGTAAATGTAGTGAACTTTAGTTGTTAGTAGTAAAGCAAAACTTAATGTGTTATATGGAGTGTAGTAAGTTGGAGTTAGTTATGTGCATGTGTTCGGATCAAAAGATCAGTATTTGGATGTATGGTATCTAGGTGGGTAAAAGGATCACTTAGTCATACCTGTTTTGTAATTTCTGCATGACTACTTACTGAGTCAATGTGACTCACACATTTTCAGTTGCAATTTTGCAGGATAGTAGCTGTAGTTCGGTGAAGACATTGAAGACGGTGGATCGCCCCATTTGCAGTCAATGGTGTCATGGGTCGATTATAGGTCCTCACGGCCCTTTGTATCGTTTTTGTATTTGTATAAGTCATGTAATAGTATAGTTTATTTGAGTTATGGCCGGAGGCAAATTAGTTGATATTTTTTTTTCTTGAGTTCTGGCCTGAGGCCTTAGTGTTGTGTTTCCAACCTGAGGCCGAGATGTTTGAGTTCTTGTTGTTTGTAGATGCTGGCTACAGGCCAGGTTGCATGATGTTATGAATACATCATGCCGAAATTTCGTTAGAATTATAGGCTTATGGAGATGGGTTCTCCTGTCTTCTGCCGGTAGCATCCTGGCCTAGGCGGGATGTTACAGGAAAATTTTGATTTTCCGCTATTCCGCTACGTTACCGATATTCCCCCTTAAAACCCCATCAAAATAGTATCAGAGCGAGTCTGATTTTGGACACCCCGATATGATTAGCCCTTTAAAATCTAATGTTTTTTCTTTTCTTTACTTGTTGCATGCATATATTTATTTAATTTGATTAAATAAATTAAAAGAATCTTTTTATGGAATATCCCTGCTTAATAAGGTTTTAAAGTAACTGGTATTTGGAATACTTGTTTCTTGGTTCGCCTTGTCAATATGGTTTATAAATATTTTTCCATGACTACATCGGAGACCGTGCCTCTGCTGTGATGGTGTAGCCGATAGAGATTTATTTATGCTGGATGTATATTAGATACTAGATAAATTCAAGCGAAAGAGGAATCCTGAACGTGCCCTAACTGTAAGGGATACGCAAGTAACTTGAGTTTATCATTGACGAGTTTAACCTTGGTACGTCTCCTTGTGGGCCTGCCTTAGCAGCGACAATGAGAAACGACTAGGATCGGAAACCCAGAAGTCACTAGTGAGTGATTGAAAATGAGTTGTCTACCTGTGAATATACGTAGGCGAGACCGTGCCTCTGCTGTGAGTCGAAATATATTCATGGGTTCCTTTTCCCATTATGGAATTCGATTTAATTATTGAATTCTCATTTTTCCGTTCGGGATTACGGTATTACGTAAAATAGTGGGAGGCACTGCTAAGTTTAAAAATTCCTTAACTTAGGCAGTGAGTATTATTATGGAAATAGCCGCTTGTTTGTTTTCCTTAATCTATATTAGATAGAATTAAACTTTTAATTCACTGCACACATATTTTGATATGTTATCTGACTTGACTCTTGGTTGCAGTTATTCTAGAATAGGTTCTTGATACTACTAGACTAGGATATTATTAGATTGGTCTAAACCATTGGGAACTATTGTTCCGATTTTCTTCAAAAATCAAGATGGTTAATGACTTAGTTTCTAAGTCATGATAGATAATCTAGATAGATATCTCTTTTAGGATATAATACTTTAGAGAGAATAGCTTCTTATGCAGTAAGAATTGACTTGAATTAGTTCATGTCTCGAGATTCTTGACTGGCATTAAGAAAGTCCTATTAGGTATTTGTTTATCTAGTAATGTCGTTTCTTAGCTTTAATGACCTTTAGAGGCAATGTGTCTGACACAATTTGCTAATCAATTATTTGTAATTATTATGAATAGTTGAATACAAATAGTAAAGCTAAAGAAAGGAGATGCGTATAGTTGTGTATATAAAATATTGATTTTCACAAATACTACAACTATAGGTATTGGATACCAGATCTCCCGTCTAGTTATTTAAAAATATTAGTTAACAATTGTTTTGATATTTGATATTGGAACTCGCGACTATTGGATAGTTACTTGTTCTTTATAAACAATTGTTATATATTTTAAAATTAACTAGTAGTGTCATTGACGTAGAGATAATCATTAAGAAAAATTATTCGGTAAAATAAATAATTTAGAACGGTACTTTATGAGATTTTATCATTTAAGCATTGAATGCTTATTTTATATGGTAAATGATGGTTTGATACTAGATCACACCACATATCCTTATCCATTTAATGAATATTGTATTCAGGAAGGTGATTAAGATCTCGTTTAACCAATGATTGTCATTGGACCACCAGATTTATTTAACTGATACATTTGATGTATGTAGTTTAATAAATAATAAATGCTTAAGGTAGTTTTCTTTATTTCGTAACTTAGTTGATGAATTGTCATAACTTAGTTACGTGTTTCTGAAAGAACACATATTGAATGTCTTGAAATGATCAATAACTTTCAATCTGTTCTGATGAAATGCGGATTGAACATTTTTCACTGGTTCAAAGATATTCAATCTGAAGTTTTTGAGAACTCTATCCTTAAAATTCATTACATGTCTCTGAACTGTTCAAAGATCTTTGATACGATCAAACATATGAATTTAAAGCAATTAGTTCTAAGGTTATTCAGTGAATATGATTCATATTCAATATTATTCTTCCACGATTCCATCTTGATGGAATTGAGTAGTGGGAGTAGTCGAATCTTATATGATTTGATTCGTTTGATATTGAATGTTACCGAATTAGTTTCAATACTCTTGGGGATATGCTGGGCATCGAGTACCACTAGCTCAGTTGAGTCATTTTCCTGGGCATCGAGTACCACTAGCTCAGTTGAGTCATTTTCCTGGGCATAGAGTGTTGGGCTTTTGGGCGATGGGGCGCAGCGGAAGCGCAGGTTCGCGCGGAATCGTATTTTAAAACTTTTTCAAAATACAAAATACAAAATAAATTATTCAATATTTAATATGAATAATTTAATCATATTTCACTTAAACCTATTTATTCTATATCAAATATTAACATAAATAAAGTTGAAAACTCGCGAAACTTTTACGAAAATCGATTTTCCGCAAAATGGCCTAAAACGAGTTTTTGACCGAACCGACTACCTGAAACTTATGGAAACAACCCAGGTCAACTCCAATAGTGTCAGGGCAGTTCATGGACTACCCGAACAGTGATAGATTCACTGTTTGGGTAGCCATCACCTGGTTGGCTCAAAATCCACCCCATAACGTTATTTTTTGCCATTTTCGTTTATTTCAAGTCGGAAACAATTTTCGGGAATTGTGTCAACTCCCAAAACAAATCCAAGACATTCATAAGAAAAAAATTTCATTACAAAATCAGATTCATTTCAAGGTCTTACACAGAAAACGAAATTGCCTAATTTTCATGATTAAATCTAATAATTTCAAGACTAAATCAATTAATCTCAACACCAAATGAGTCCCACCACGAATGAACAACTCTAGAACAATTCTAGGCTATCTAAGAGTGGATCAACAACTCCAGAATGGCAACTCATCAACAATTGATTAAATTAGAAACTAATTACACTAATTAATTCCAAAATACACTTCACACATGCAAATACTTCAAATTCTATCATCCAACACCAAAAGCCCCAATTTTAGCAAGTAAAGAAAAATCCTAAAACTATTTTAGGAACACAAGAATAAGAAACAAAATTTCTAAGCTCAAGAGCATAAAGAATTACCTTTAATTCTCCTTTTCCTAAGCCTTTTTTCTTGTGTTTTCTCCGCTTTAGGCTTGAATCATCAAGCAACACTTGAAACCCATTTCAAAGGTAGCTCTGGGCAATGGAGAATAGAACAAGAGAGAGAAATATTTTTTTTTTATTTAAATAGAGTGATGAACGAAAATTGGGGGCATTTTTATCCTTGTAGTAATTTAATCAAATTAAATTCAACTAATACTTTACATTAACCAATCAAAATGGAACACATATAAAGTATAATCAATTCATGTAATGTGTTCCAATTAAATCTCACCATGTACCATTCAAATAATGACAAATGGATAAGGCTTTAATTTTAATTATTTAATTATTTAACTATTAAATAATTAAACAATTAATTTACACACATATATGTATTTTATTTACATTAAATAACAAATACATATATTTACGGCATGTGTCAAAATCTCATTTGACAAATAATTAATATGTATCTAATCGTATTATGTATCAAATACAAATACACGATAATTATTAGCGGATAAAATCCCATAATACATGTGTTATCGTTTAAGGATTAAACGATCCGAATTAACTCACTTAATTCGGTGAAGTAGAATGAATAATCCGTATTATTCATATCAAGTTGCCCAAGTGCTCAACGAGTACACTTCATATTGTGGGACTCTCTAAGTTTAGGTCTATCCGTCATAAAATCCAATTTCGCATCCATAATCCACCCACTCATGAATGATGACGACCACTGATAATCTCGCTAAACTATACAAGTCGAGGTCATAGCATACGTTTAATCCCTCCGTCACAGGCTATCCATATTATACATGGGGTATAGATAGAAATGTCAAACCCTTTTGGCATAATATAGTGGACATTACATTTACGATCTCTAAATAACATTCGGAACTGGTTTCCGACGTTATACCATGGCCATGGATTTACTAGATCGTAAACACGTGAGGATGCATGTGCCCTGTACCCAGGACTGACAGATCCTAT